>JAPVRG010096399.1:0-13769 GCA_029783565.1 Rhagoletis cerasi | reverse complement strand
TTTGTTCCCTAACTCCACGCGGGATCCCGCGGATGCCCAAAACAGACCAGAAATCGTTCCCGTACTTAAAAAAATGGGTAATAGAGCGCATACGTTCCCCAATGGATTGTAAATGTCTTCTTCGTGCCCGAAGCAGCCCGGACTTTTTCTCCGGGCAAAAGCGGATAGTTTCAAAGTGCAAATAAGCCGTTTGTGTTTAAATGTTAATTGTATTTTCCTTGTGTTCTTAAGAAACACTTAATGGCCGGTTGATGTATGTATTTTTAATCGTGTGCTCTCTCCCCTTTTTGGACTATAGTTATACAGCACGATGTAGAGAACAAAGGCGCCATCAGTGGCACTGCTACTTTGGTTTTTGCCGATTTTGTCAATTTTCAACTAAAACTAATCAGCGTCTCAGAATGTAAACAAACAACTTAGATGCACTGAAAACCTAATTTTTCACGAAAATCACCATTTTTTAACATTTTCTTTATTTTCTCTATAAATCACATATTAAAAAAAAGTAGCTGTTTTCACAGTCTTTTTTCGCCTCCTATTCGGCTTTGTTTACATTTACTTGAGAAATGTCATCGCCAGCAGGACAGCGCAATCTTTTATTCTACCATTCTTAGTTATACACGAACTCCTCTTCAGAACAGCCAAGGCTTTGATACGCAAGGCTACGGGCTGCATGACGAACCCATCACCAACCGCATGCAACAAGCCCTTAGTATCACAAAAAAAGGGTGTGAAGATAAAGGACCAACTATTCCCACGAAAACTAGTATTGTACCATTTACTCGAAGGAGAAAGTTATCTATGACTAAACTCACTTTGAGCGGCACAGAAATAGAATTTTCCAGTGAAGTAAAATATCTGTGGGTAACTCTTGATAAAACAGTCAACTGGAATGCACATTTGGATGCTGCTATCCACAAAGCGACGAAGGCTTTCTTTGCCTGTTCACGACTTTGGTAGAGCATAGGGCCTTACACCCAAAATGAAATATTGGTAATTTAATACTGTAGTACATACATCTTTAGCATAGTGAACAAAGGCTACACAAAGAACTGTAAGCACAAAAATAAGTAAATTGCACAGAATGATCTGTATTGGCATAACAGGAGCGATGAAGAGCTGCCCTGCTCATGCACTCAGCGCCTTGGTTGGAATACGTCCCTTTCCTATTTTAATAGAAAAAGAGGCGATCGCCGTAGCGCTAAGAATCCTAAGCATATCTGACAGGAAGATCGGATATATGACGGGTCCCATGAGAGTCCTAATGAAATTCGCTAATGACCCCATATTGCAAATTCGCGACGCAATAGTTCCAAAACTTGAAATCTCTAGAAATTTTTAGGTACACATTGCAGATCGAGTTATCTGGTATGCAGGGAACCCATACACAAAACCTAATTGAGAGGTTTGGTACACAGATGGATCTTAACTTGATAGTGGTAAAACTGGGTCTGGCGTATTTGGGTCGAACTTCAAAAAATCGATACCAATGGGTAGATACTCCAACATCTTTGAATCGGAGATTCATGCAACAGAAATTTGTGGTAGAGACCGAGTAAACATTTAGGTTAGAGAACGATTCGAATTCTAATGTGGTTCTCTAAGGTAGAAGGTCAGATATCTAACCGTATTCTGACGTCGAATTCTAATTGGTTTCTAATGTCTAGTGTTCTTCCAATCATTTTCTAATCGGATTCTAACACAGTTCTCTAACCTGTATAGGGTTGTACCTATTATTTGCAATTAATCAGCTCTATTCTGCATTTCGACTCGAAAATTTCTCCGTTTGGCAACTTTGGTATTCTGCATTCCGTTCCGGTTCGATCAATCTTCGAAATTTACGATTATACCTATACTATACTTCGATCGTAGTTCCGTCTTTGTAAGTTGCAAATTTGTTGACGGAGAGCGTTTCGATTTTTATTTTCGTGGCTTTATATAACATAAATCTCCAAAAAACGTAAGTAAACCCTGGTGTTGATGGTTGCAAAAATCATCATAAATTATTATTTTTTTAATATTTTGTGTTTTGGCGATGTTTTTGAAACATAAAATATATGGAAAACTTCAAAGCCCCGGCGGTACGGTTAAATATTAACCGATTTCAAAATAAAAAAAATATGGGTCTCTTTATTTTCCATTTTCTATAATTCTGGGGTGTGGAAGCAAGAAAATTCCAAAAAGTTGATTTCCCTATATATTTTTGGACCACCCTAATGTACATATATTTTACTCTAACGGGATTAATTTTTGCATTTATGCATATACTTGTGAAATTTTTCATCAATGCCCTGTATCTTTTGCAAATATATTAAATATAATAAATTGAGGTTTTCTACCTGCATTCTAGCTATCCTTGAAAAAATTAAAAAAAATTTATTTATCTTGATAATTCTCATTTATAACTCTAAATAACTTGTTACTTTGAAAACCACTTGACTTCAATAAGGTCAATTCAAAAGTGAGTGTTTTTACTCTCAAGCGAATAAAATTTATTTTTAATTTTGAATTTTTTTCATTTGTCTTATACATATTTTTAGTAAATACATGTTAGTTTTAAGAAATGAGTAAAAAAATGCCAGTCGTTTTTTTTATATATTCTTTACAATAAAAGTCGAACATTTTCGTTTTTGCAAAAAAAAATGATTTTTTCGAAATCCTTGTAAATATCTCGAAAATGTGTACTTTTAATGAAAAATGAATAATGGGCGAATTAAGCAAATTTAATTACCTCTGATTTGATATCTCCTTTGTTTGGATTGGTGATCGATATTTTTTTCTTTAATCAAAAATTATGTGGATTTTCGTACTCAGCGACCGATTTTACATGGGAATTGGATGGTCTGGTCTCGTCCTTGGTTTTTTTTTGCTGTAAACTAGTATTATTGGTTCCTGACCAATTGGACCTTAACGGAATGAAAAACGTTCAGGATGTTTTCCTCCGGGTTTGTTGCACAAAATCTCATGAATATAAATGAATATCCTCAGGTTTGTTATAGATCACTTCAAATTCTATTTCCGGACATACTTGAAGTCATTAAGTACGCTTAATGACAAAACTTACTTCGCTTACTTTGGCTTACTTCGCGACACACAGTGAAAAAAAAATGAAGGTGGTAATGGACAAATCAGTCGAGAGGTCTCAATTTTCATCCGGTTTAAAATTTTTCTTTAAATAAAAGCTAGTGAAATTCCATATCTTGCGGTGAGAGCCAATTTTTGAAAGAAAATTTAAAACTCGTTTAATTTAAAAGTGAATAAACTTTTTGCGAATTGCTATTTACTAATGAAAAAAGTAAGCAAATATTTATTGGCCTAATCAATTTAGTCAATTCCAATAATTTGAAAGGTATACGGCTGTATTTGTAATCGAAGTGCAGTCGAAACCAGAAGGTCAAAATAGCAAGAAATGTACATCCATACATACGAGTATGTCCTGTTTTTTACCACCCGAAAAAATTTTAAAATTTCTATAAAAATTTATTGTGTGAAATGCAGCCGTGGACACCAGCTGTCAGTGAAACTTGGAAATTCCTGCAAATTTGCGCTCGGGCAGATATTTGGAAGTTTTTCTATTTAAGAGGTTTTTCAGAGAATTTTTTCCTACTGATATTTTGAGTGATGGATAATTCTTGCTGGACTTTTCGACGAACACACCTATGATTTTTGTAAAATCGCGTACGTATAAACCAAACAATTTTCAAGCAAAAGGATATTGAGAGCGCAGTGACAGTTCTCTTGGAAAAAATTTTGCCAGCAAGAATTTGCAAGTAGGTTTGTAGCGCATGGTTGCATTTATGTTGACAGTAATTTTAATAAATTCGTTAAATTTAAAACTTTATAAAAATCAGCGATTTACTAACGGAAAAAAGTAAACAAATATTTGCTTATAATGACTTGGAAGGTGTTCCGCTGAAAAAGCTACATGTATTTACAATCGGAGAGCAGTCGCAACCATAGTTACACATTTCTTCTTCTTGTTTGGCGCTGCAACCGCCTAGGCGATTTTGGCCGAGTCCAACAAAGTACGCCTGTTGTTTCGCTTCTGTGCCAACTGACGCCAATTGGAAATGCCAAGTGAAGCCAATTCCTTCTCCACCTGGTCTTTTCAACGCAGAGGAAGCCTCCCTCTTCCCCTGCTACCACCAGCGAGTTTCAAGTCAAATACTTTCAGGGCTGAAGCATCTGTGTCCATTCGAACATGACCAAGCCAACGGAGCCGCTCTGTATAGTTACATAATACGGCAAAGAAATTGAAACGTATGTTTAAGAAAGCCAGAATAAGTAAAAATATACATGTATAACTTGTTTTTTGTCCATTGGAGAAAATTTTAAAAATTCTATTAACATTTTGTGTGTCTGAAATGCAACCGTGAACAACAGCTGGCAGTGAAACTTGCGAATTCTTGCATATTTACGTTTGTGCAGAAATTTGCAATTTTCTTTATTTGAGAATTTTTCTCACTCTCTGATATTTGAGTGATAGATAACGAACGAAGCAAATACTATTTAATTAAAAAACTTGCAAGGGTAGCGTTTTCATACGTTTTTAAGATAGTTGTCACTGAGAGCGATTCTCGGTAAATTGAGTTACTGACAACTTACTGGATATTTTTTTTACTGTAGAGTACATGAACATACACGTAACTCTTCTCCACCGATTATTTCTACACTAGTAGAGAATATGACGGCCATTCTCTACTAATCATCAGCAGTAGATAATTTCTCTATTGAGTTACAGAAACGAGCTAGCGATGTTGCTTTTGATCAGCGACCGAGAACAAAAGGTATGATCGAAACTAAATGTCATTCTCCTAGTTTTGTTCCCAAGAACGCTTAAAAACCCAAACCGAAATGAGAAAGCTTTCGCGAGTGTTTTCACAAGAACGAAAGTGAGAACAAAACTGTCGAGAACGTTCTCAATGGAAATTATATATGAACAAACCCCTGGGGAACATTCCCAAAGGGGCAAAATGCGAACAATACTTTCGGGAACATTTTTAAGAGAACGAAATGGGAACAAAAGTCTCCGGAACTTTCTAGCAAAGAACAAAACGGTAAAAACAAGTTTCAGGAACTTTCTCTCGAAGAACATTTTGGGAACTAAAGTCTCCGGAACGTTCTCGTAAGGAAAAAAACTGCAACACTTTATAATACTATCAATATTAAGACAATCCAATAGTCTCTTCATGGGCTTCATCTCTGGTATGCTATAGATTGACACCATCTTCTCTCGCTAATTGACCTGCAGGATATTCAACTTTGAGTGAAGCATTTTTCCTGGAACCTTTCGACAATGAAATGGGACTCCTTACATGTTTGGTCGAAACTTTTTTGGAAGCTCTCAGGGCCTTCTTGGTGTGCAGACTGTTACAACGTACCACCATGATGTTCAATATCGTCCCTGTCAGATTCGCTCCAAAGTCTCCAATATTAACCGTACACCAAAGAACAGACGTTCCACCGTGACTTGCGTTTCTGGAGTAGCATGGACCACTGTAGCTAGTTTTGCTAATTGTGGCATGACGTCCCGCTTATTTTTCTAATAGTTAAGAATGTTTTCAGTTGGGGGTAAAATGGCAACATACATCGCTGTTGAACCCTCCGCTGGTATGGTTCGTACGTCTTCCAGCATGGCCTTCTCCAACCTTCTTACTGGTTGAAGAATTCGCTTGTGAACTGAGTGTGTCTCCATTCACTGGAGCCTGTTCCACAGTTGCTCCAATTTACGATGGTACTTCTTCGGAAGAGGAGGGAGAAAGAAGAGGGATCCAAAAAAACGGAAGCCAACAGAGCCTCATTTTCTATCAGATGGGTCTCTCTTCTCTCCATGGCTTCCACGACCTCCTCAGCTAAGGCGGTTCCGACATCTTGTGTAAGTAGTTTGCACTCGATTCAGATGGCGAAAAATAATTCCAATGTCAGCTGTTCATCCTGCAGTCTTTTGGCGGCAATCCTTGCAGGCATCAACGATTTCAGATACTCTTCGATGCACTGCCACTCTTTATCGGTCATTGCGAGGGGCTTATGAGACTCTGAAAAGTAGAAGTTTATGTTAATAATTTTAAAATTTCCTATAAAAATAATAATAATTCTTGCTCTATTCTTCTTGAGAACGTTCTTGAAAGTTGTGTTCCCATTTTATTATTGTAGATAACGTTCCTGAGAGTTTTGTTATCTTTTTGTTCTTCACGGAAACGTTCCCAAACATTTTGTTCTCATTTTATTCTTTTTGAGAACGTGCTCAAGAGTTTTGCTCTTCACGGAAATGTTCCCGAAATTTTTGTTCTCATTTCGTTCTTTTTGAGAACGTTCCAAAACGTTTTGTTCCCGTTTGGTTCTTATGTGGGAACGTTCTTGACATTCATTTTGGTCTCGTGCAGACCTAAACCAAAACCGGAACGCGTTCTCGGTCTCTGCTTTTGATGTTTGTTTGCGAATAGAAAAGTCCTCAATACTGCTTCAACAAAAAAACTTGCCGGTAGTCTAGTAGATGCACGAGGAAGTTAAACTAAGAAAATCATGCAAACTTATTTTGCTGAGCCGGATTGTATAAAAAAAAACTAACCAACTGAAATTCAATAAAAAAAAAGAAAATATTAAATTAATTCTGAAATGATGTCATTGACAGCAAACGAAATAAAACTAATTTTTTTTTATTGTTTTTAGAAGCAAATGAAATACATATATATAATTGCAATGCATTAAAATATAAAGTAATGCTTTTAAGTTTATATCAATATTTTTCTGTTTTTTCCAATTTTTAAGACAAAATGTACTCGTTAGTTGTGTGGTTCGTCAGTTAATTGTTAAACTTAAAACAGTGCCTCCTTTTTTATCTCTTTATGCGCTACAATATATTTTTAATTTTTACTCATTCGGGGCTATCAATGAATCCATCGTAGTCCGATTTTCGTGAAATCTACGAAAACGCGAACTATGAATCCGGATTGCTATGAACGTATGCATTCGGAGCTATTCAAGTTCACTGATAGCATTTTCGTGGATTTCACGAAAAATGTGACTAAGATGGATTCAGTCATAGCATATTTACTCGCACAGTATCTATACTTTTAAGGGATATGTTTTTTTTTTCGTTCTAACTATGCAACTTGCTTTCTTTGCATTTCAGTTTATGATTAGTGCATATTTATGTGTTATGACGCTTTTCTCTCATACATATACATATGTATTCATATATTTATTTTTTTAGTTGGTTGTCATTCAACTTTTTTAAAGTATATAAATAACCAACATACTTCAGTGTCAAATATATTTCGTTATGGATATTGTTATTTCTTTAATCTTCATGATTTTTTCTTTTGTTTTATTCTAACTCAACCTTTTTGGAAAATATCTTTCTCTTCTAATGGTAATATATGTGTATATATTTCTTTTCAATAATCGTAAACATAACTGCTAACATACATATACTTGTCATTATTTATTTAGTTATGTAGTTTTTTCACAAATACTCGTTCTGTTCTGTACACACTTGGAAGCCACTGGAAAGGTTAGCATATTTCTTTACAAAGCGAAATTAAATAAAAAACGCAGCACATACACCTTTTGTGCGTTTCATTAGCAAGCATATCTATGTATGTACATATATATGTATGCATGTATGTCAGTCGGTCACACAAATTGTTGTTCAGCTGGAGAACAGAACAGCAATCTAACTTCTTTTACATTTTAAAAGTATGGGTGTTTCGAATGTTTTCTTTTTGGTTCGTGCTCCACTCGAAACTTTCCTTCCATTGCCCTCGAAATGTATGCAATCGCATATACTATTTATTTTGCACCCACCAAGCATACGAAGCAATTTAGTAGTTTGCCAATATGTCAATACTGCCCACGTATGCACCAGCCGCACACATTATTTTTTACTTAACTACGTAAAATAGTTTCAAATGTGATAAATTTTAAAATAAAAATCGCTCGTTCCTTAATTTTAAGGTACTTATTAACTTAATTAATTTAAGATTATGGAATAAGCGACTTTCATTTTAAATCCATCACATTTGAAACTATTTTAAGTAAAGTATAAAAAAATAAAGTAATTGAGGTTAGGCCACTTCTGCTCACACGGCCTCAATTATTGTTTAAGAATTTTCCAGCGCTTCTAGACTATAGTATACCTTGTATTTTTATGATTCTCCTTTTTTATTTATGCTCATTAAACGCTCAGCGCGCAATTTTAAGTAATTTTTTATACTTTTTTGTTTGCAATCTATAAACATTAGTATATTTTTTTTTAATTCATGGTTGCATAAATATAGTATGTATATGATTTTCTTTTGATAATAATAGCAATAATTATAATAATCATTGTTGCTGCTGTTAGCCATAGTAAACGTTTCTAAGTATAAGTATATCATATGTTATTATGAACTAAAACTACCTTTCTCATTTTTATGTATTACTTGCGTTTATTAGTATATATGTATGTAGTATATGTAAGAATTTGCTTGCAGTTTCACACAAAAATGTTACTGGTGTTTTCTTTTGCTACGCTTTTTTCTCTCCCAACCTGTCTTCAACCGTAACCACCCTTATTATTAACTAACCGTTAATGGTACCATTCATTTATGCTTATTGATTAATTGTAAATTAAAGCGTAAACACTTAATATTAATATGTAGTGTTATACATACCCTTTTCTTTATATGTATACTAGTTTTACGGTTGATTATGGTATATCTGCATGTTGCGTCGTGTATACATATGTAGTTGATAAATATTTGCGGATGTATGTATATATGTATGCCGTAGTATTTATGCATTCAAATGGGGTATCGATGTGTTTAAAAGTTCTTGTGAGATGTTCTTGTGTAATGCCGAAGTTATTAGATGATTGTGAACAATAATTAAATAGCAAAACTTTATCGGGGTACAGTGTTAAAGAAATCACTACCTTAGGAGAAATAACTCCACCGTGGAGACCGTGACGTTTTGAAATAAAATTCCAATATTTTTCACACGAAAAAATTAATTATAAGCAATACATTTTAAGTCGCTAATATACATGTACCACATTCAATTTCACAGATCTCCTCACCGACCCAAAGTCACTTTTAAAACTTTTTATCAATTTTGCATGTACGCTACATTTTGTTATATTCATGTGCTACTGTATATGGTGTTTTTGTGTTTGCTTATGCCTTAGTGCATTCATTTTATTAGTAATGTCATCAGTAATAATAATACACACACATGTCAATATATTGTATGTATATGTGCTTCGTATAAACTAATTTAATGATTTTCTTAATTCTTCATGTTCACTAAGTTGTCGTTTTAAAACTTTTGCATAGGCTTTTACTTTTTAGACTTTTCTTTGAATATTTGCTTGTTATTGCTGCTGACTTACTTTCTATATACATATGCATATATGTATGTTAAAGTTTAGATTTGGAATTTTCCCAATTTGTTAAGTTGGTTTGTTTACTCATTTCTATTTTCTTGTTATTTAAGATTTACTCAATTTTGTTATTTATCCTTCAATAATAATACCGAATTTAGTCGCTTAATATTAGTACAGTTTTTTTGCATATTCTACGCTTAAAGCCTTACTGCTACACATGTAAATTAATCAATTATTCCTTCCTTCCTTCTATATTCAAATTAAATCTCAATTAAAATGAAATACAAATTTTAGTAGATTTTTTTCTTTTCTATTATTTTCTCTTCGGAGCCACTTAATTTTATTTATTTCTAAAATGCGAATAATACAGCGTACCTCTTCAAGGTTAACTACGTTTAATATATAATAGATAGATAGATTGAGAATGTTCCAACCACTTTAGCTGCAAAAAGTAAGGAAAAACTAACAGTGATATAAAAAAAAAGAATAAATTAAAGGCAAAAGCGATTGAATCCCACGAAATGATAACGGACAAAACTTTTGTAGGTGGCACCAAACAAGTTTAAAATATTTTTGAAAAGCTTCTTAATAAAGGTTTATTCATATGTATATGCATATGTACAGAAATGGCACGAAATATAATCTGAACACCTGAAGATTATTGTTAATGGATCTTCAGACAGCGGTTTAGCTTATATTTTTCGATAATAAAATATGTAAGTATTAATTCTCACAATTTGAATCTACCATTACAATACCAAAAATAAAAATTTTAAATCTTGTAATTTACTATTTTCAAAACTCATTTTCTTGGCTCTTCAACTTTAGTGCCGATTTTCAGTTGCCACCTACCAATCGTGTTTACTCTCAAACGCTGTCGGCTTCTTAGCATAACTCTAGAGGATGTATGCGTACATGGAAATACACTGGTTACATAAAATAAAGAGCCCCTACTTTAGAAGTAGAGGTTTGAAAAACTCTTTTATTGCACAAAACTACCACACGAAACTTTGAATACAAAGTATGTAATTGAAAAAATAAAAAGAGTAAAGCTAAAATGTAAAGCTTGAGAATAGAGTTTTTAAAGATGTTGGCTATTCGCATTTAACTACAAACATATATACATATGAAAGAGTAAAACAGCAGAAAAAAGTAAAAGTTATGTGCGCACCATACCAGACTTACGCTAAGCCGCAAACAGCGTGACGAATTTAAAGTGCCATGCATCTTTGGCAAATTTGCATCATTTTCAAACATCGCTTTGCTGATTAAAATTATATTTCAATAACGCAGTAAAAGGTGTTTTTAATGTTATTTATACATTGTGGCATAAACTAATTTTCACGTGCAATAGTGTCGCACTAATAAAATAGTCATTTAAATCCATCAAGTTAAAAATACGTGCATGTATAAATGTGTTTTTCTCTTTTTTTTGTAACTGCTCCAAAGTTTCTGCAGCTTTCATGCCAAATTTAACTTCCCACAATTTCGCTAACTTCTAGTCTCGCCTGCGTCACCAAAGCACCAGTCGCCGTCAGAATCACTGTAGCTGCTGCAGCTCTGCGCGCATTTATCTCAGCACCGTCCCACCGCTATCGCCGATTTCATCAGCTATTTCGTCAGCGCTGCTGTTGTTGTTGAACGCTGCCGTCAACGCGCCTCACCATTGTGCGAAATTATGCTGCTGTTAGTAAACCACCGGATGCTGCTCAACATTGGCTGGCAGGTGCTGCAATTGCATGGCTGCTCGCGCCAATACGCTTGGATCGGTTTGTATTAGTGCGATAGGCACCGAAGGCGGTTGTTGCGGCTGCGGTTGCGGCGCATGTGCTTGCTGTTGTGCCTGCGCCTGCGTTTGTTGGTGATGCGCTTGCTGTTGTTGTTGCTGTTGCTGATGCTGGCGATGCTGTTCCTGCTGTTGCTGCTGATGTTGTATGGATAATTGTAGCAATTGTTGTTGTTGTTGCAGTTGTTGTTGTTGCTGCTGTTGTTGTTGTTGTTGATGCTGCTGTTGTTGCTGCTGCTGCTGTTGTTGTTGCACTTGTTGTTGATGTTGCTGATGTGTCTGCTGTTGCTGTTGTTGTGGCTGTGGTTTCTGGCTGTTGTGCGATGTTATCGTCGAGGTAACCAACGGGACAAGACTGGGCGCCAACTGTACGGCATTAGCTGCTGCAGCGCCCGATGTAATTTGTTGAATGGTGTGCATGGTTGGAGTTTGATGGGGAACTATTGAGGAGGAGGGAGAGAAAGTAGTCAATATGAATGTAAATCTGAAAAAATTATGTTAAAACCAATTACGGGAAAGACTTTATTCCAATTTTCAAGAAATTTTTAAAGATTTTTACTTGCCCCATTGTAAAATTAATAATTTATTTATTTTATGCATTATATATGTATAATGAAATGGAATAAAAATGTATCCATCAATTGTGATTGGTGCGTTCGCATTTAAAGTTTTAGACCATAAAAACACGAACAAAATTATAAAAACGCAAATACAGGGATCGAATCGTCACAACCGATCACTGATCGAAAACCATACGAAAGAAAATTACGTGATGCGACAATCGTGTAAGCTAAATCGGATTGTCACATACTAAAGTAAACCGATCGCAATTTATGTTTAATTCAAAATAGATTTGGAGTTCCACATCACTTTGGAACGTATTTTTAAGGTTAAAATATAAATAGAACAGTTGAAAAATATCAGTAAAAAGAAGAAAATTATATGTTGGATCCAAATTTGTTTTTCTACTTGAACTCTAGTGAAAGGTAGGATGATGAAAAAGTTGTACGGAGGCAGCTTAGTGATTAGAATAATGCTTGTCGAACACAGCGTAAGTAGATAACAAACTGTGTTTTATGTATGATTTATGAATGTTTTTATTGTAGATTCCTGAAACGGTTCCGATTGACCAAATAAGCCTTCGAATAAGTGCTTCATGGCTTGCGTTTAAAGTATTCTGATTCAAAGGCAGTGTCTGCTACAATAGGCTGCCACACTTCCTCTTCTGGCGAGTGGTTGGTATGAGTCAAAGCACTGTGTCGAAATTGACATCCCTCGGTCTCCTCGAAATGGAGGATAAGTTGTATCCGAAGCATATACTGCAAACCGTATATGCTTTAGACAGGGATGGGCGTATTTGAAAAATTATTATTCAAATAAAAAATAAAAAATTGTTATTCATCATTCGCGTAATTTCGAATGACGAATAAATTTGTATACTTCATTCAAGTAATTTCGATTGACGAATAAATTTTTATTCATCAAATATCAAATAACGAACAAATTTTTATTCATCATTCAGGTAATTTCGAATGACGAATAAATTTTTATTCTTCCTTCAAGTAATTCCGAATGACGAATAAATTTGATTTCTTCATTCAAGAAACATCAAATAGCGTATAAATTTGTATTCATCATTCAAGTATTTTCGGATCAAGAATAAATTTTTATTCAACAAACTGGTCCCAAACTGCTTACGGAACTGGTCCAAACCTGGTCCCAGAACTGGGTCCGAACTGGTTACGGATCTTGTCCCAAACTGCTTCCGGAACTGGTTCCGGATCCGTCCCCCATACTCCTTTCGAAACTGGTACCGACTTGGTCAATAAAAATTTATTCTTCATCCATAATTACTTGAATGGTGAATGAAAATGTATTCGTTATTTGATATGTCTTGAATGAAGAATAAAAATTTATTCGCCATTCGAAATTACTTGAATGAAGAATAAAACTTTATTCGTCATTCGAAATTACTTGAAAGATGAATGAAAATTTATTCTTTTTTTTTTTATTCAATTATTCATTTTCCTGATTATGCCCATCCCTGGCTTTGGACACACCTTATCCTCCATTTCTAGAACGCGGGATGTCAATTTCGATGCAGTGCTTTGGCACATACCAACTAAATGGTCACTGCCGATTAAATGTTGTATTCACTGCTCGCCACCCCCACCACTGTTCTAAGCGAAATAATGTTGCATTTATTCTGCCCTGTGCCGGGGCTGCCAAATTTGCGTGTTCTTTTCTCGGCATTTTCTCTGGGTGTTTGTTCTTTTCTCAACATGTTGCCCTCTGCCCCGGCAAAAGTGCAACATTTTCTGCCCTTGTTAATGTGTAAGGGTGAGTGTTGGGCTGACTTCCAAAACGTACCAATACAATGTTTGGATACTGTTTTACTGCGGTATTTAGACCGTTTGTGTATGCAGAGTTGCGAAACATTGCAACCTTATACATACATTGCATACTTTGACGTTAAAGCGCTGGTTATGCATACTTGGCATACTTGCACTGCTTTACCATTTTTACATAAGTACGTACGTAGAAATCAAAAATCAACAGACTTTTACATATGCGTTTGGGTAACTGCTTACACGCAAAGCTCATTTAACAGATTTCTAC
>JAPVRG010096393.1:0-11813 GCA_029783565.1 Rhagoletis cerasi | reverse complement strand
CTAAAATTGATATATACAATGATATATTAACGAGTAACCAGAATCGTGAAAAAAACGATGCTTCATACGTGCGCCGGGTATTTAATGTTCGGTTTTACCCGAACTTAGACTTCTTTACTTGTTCGTTTTACAATAGAAACTTTTTCGTCTATTTTACACGTCCAGGACGAGTTGAAATTCAAAGGTCATTTAGAGGTTGAAAAAGGCATTTCCGAGAAAAAATTTTCAAACAAAAGTTACGTGTTTTTATCCACAGAATCCGGATTTGTGGTATTTCAGGTCAGTTTAACCGACTTCCGGTCGAAACTGAAAATCGATCATACGACTAAAAGAGAGAGCATCCTCCACTTGGTAGTTCATATTTTTGCGTTTTCCAATAAAAAATATTTTCCTCCATTTTAGAAGGGGTGGACGGGGAGCGAAACAAATTTCCTCAAAATTCAGGAGTAGGAATATTGAACTTCGAATCAGCCTAAAAGTTTGTTTCCATGCAGGTAGCTATAAAAATTAGTTGTATTTCAATACGAAGATTCGAGCAATTGGTACGAGAAATTGGTACTTCCGTTCGGCATCCAGAAGAACACACTCTTTGCAGAGCTCATCATTGCGGCACCTTTGTGTCCTGGGCCTCAATACACGTGGATGGGTTTCGCCATGCCTAACCTCCCTATTGCCTGCGTACAATCTATCACGGTCTTTGAATAGATAATGCATGAAAGTAGCACCTGGCTGCCTAACTGTCAATTTAGAAGTTTATCCGGCCGCTCTGCGAATTTACTTCCTGTAATATCTCTGCCGCTTTCATTATTACCAAAATGTCAGCTTGAAAGATACTACTCGTACAGTGGTCTGGTAGCTTAAATGAGCTGTAGATTTTTTAGTTCACAGCAGTAAACTGCAGCGGCCGGGATTAAGCTAAGTGACTTTCCACCATTCAATCACAAAAAAATTAAGTAGATATAAGATTAACATGGCAGCGTTATTTTGAGATTGGTTTGCACGCGAAATAGGAAATAAAGATTAATTGATTAAAATACTTTTAATTTGCCCAATTTATTTTTTTATGATTTATGATAGGAAATAAGTTCCGGATTTGATCTACACAAGTCGTTGTAAATATTTGAAAAATTGGTATTCCCAATCTTATTTTCAATTTTTCAAGCTCATTCCGCAGACTGAAGATTTTGTCGCAGAGAACTGGGATTTCTTTTCTAGAATATGGGATTAAAATAGCACCTTTTAAGACCTTTACAATTTTCGTATCAAACATGTGTTTTTTCGACCCGCCCTAATGTGCAGTGAGGTTTTATATTTTCGTGAAGAGTTGCCATCTGTTAAAGAATTTAAGTGAAATGATTTAATAAAATCAATAATTACAATATGGGTATGAATCAAAATGGTTTTGAAAAAACTTTATTTTTTAACTACATGAAGGAGGGTTCCCACATTTAAAAAAAATTAAATTCAACTTAAATTAAGGCAAATAGGTAGCTGAAATACTATGTGTCACAATTTGGATGTCAGGAAAAACAGATTAAGAAGGGTTTAGTTTGAAAATATTTTGAATAGAGTTGCCGCCAAATTTAGTTAACTGGGAACTCTCACTCACAATAGGAGAATAGGAGGAATAGAGAACAAATTTCCCCGGAGGTTGTATTCACAGTTGGGTTGTTTATTTAAAGTGTTTGGCATAATAAAGTATCTCTCTTTAAGAATTTATTTTTAATGTAATATACAATCGCATAAACGATATATTTTTATTTAATAACTTTCTAAAAATTCCAGAAATCTCCACCACCAAACTATGACCAACTCGTCGTACCCCCGTTCGAGTCTGAAGCGAAGCGCATTTCTGCCGCCGTCGCCGCCTCAAAAACGCCTAAACCGCAAAGTGTACCCATTGTGGAGGCGGGCACAAGTGTGGCGCCACGTCAACGTCCTAAAGGTTCCTCCGCTGTTCATGGTCAAAATCCGCTCGGTCTTGGCTTACCTCCAAGTCCATCACCACGTAATAATATAACTTCGCCACAACCACAACAACCAGTGGTTGAACAATTTCAAGCGAATTTTCCACAATTGGCGCCACAAGTTGTGCCGCCGCCTCCAACACCACAAACAGCAACAGCAGTGTCTGCTTCCGGTGCTGCCCCCTTAGCGACCGTACCAGCACCTGCAACTGCCACCGTGGTAGCTGCTACACCCACTGCTGCACCAGCACCATCAGTACCAGCACCATCAGCACCACCAACACTAACGCAATCGCAAACTATGAGCCAACTTAGTAGCAATACTGCTTCTGTCGTTGCCGCTGCTGCTGCTTCAACAATTGTGACACAACAGCCGCCACCCGAGGTATTGAATAGCCTCTTCGAGTCGTCCGTATATCCAGATCCATTTAGTGAGAATGCACCATCATCAGTGTCGATGAAAAATACTACAGCATTGGATACGGTGGCATGCAGCAGTGGTGTTGGTGTTGGTGTAGGCATAGGCGACGGTCTGGATAATATAGCGGCGAGTAGTTTATCAGCACACCCAGCAATCGGCAGTACGCCCACAAAGAGTAGTATGCTAACTGTTTCGTCGGGCATGGGATCGAGTGTGAGCATCTGTGGCAGCTCTGGACATCGACGCAATGTTAGCGATACGTCAGCTTTTAATAAGTAAGATTTTTTCGTTCTATTTTATTAAGTTGAATGTTTCTATGCTTGTATCGATTTGTGTGTGTTTCTTCTGTACGTTTTCTTTTTCCTCTGCTCTTTCTCGTTTTGTGTTTTTTGCGATTTACATACATACATACATGTCTTGAAAATGTATGTGCATACTATGTGACTTTACTGACTTAATGCAATGTTTTTTTTTGGATTTTTTTTAATGTGCGATGCCCTCACTTTGACTATGTACGCTAATTAAGGTCAGCTATTTTAGATGAAAAAGAACAAATGAGTGAATAGTCAACGAATTTCTAAATAGCCTGAGAATTTTGCGGAGTCATAATTTATTGTTGCTCAGTTACTTTTCCTTAATTAAATTTTCACATTTTTAAAAGAGATTAGTTAGAAAGTTTTTTAGACTTTTTTCAAAACTTGTCATTTATCCTAAAAGTTTCTTTACATGTATACTTACGAGTATTTGGTTGAATATATTACCCAAAGTTTAGTTCTACAATCCCAATTTTTCTAAAATACCATAATAATACACTCATTTGAAGTCTAAACATAACATATTTTCTGTGTTGTGTGTGGAGCTTTTCGGCTCCAAATATACAACACAAACAATTCTGTATACATTGGCCCTACTTACAAAATAACATATTTTCCTTTCAATAATATATTTGACGAAAAAAAATTAAAATGGAATTGGACTTATGTTTTTCCGTTGGTTTTGAATTTCTATTTTTTTTTTATCAAATTTTATCGATTCTTATGATTTTAATCGTCGCGATTGTGCTTGATTCAGATTTAATTTTTTTTATTTTTGATCATCAAAGTTTTAAAGCGATTACGCTAGAAATCAAGTATGCTCGAAAAAATATGATTGCAAAAATTAAAATTCTTAAAAAAATAAAATTATTTTTGATCAAAATTAAAAAAAAAGTTCGAAAAATTAAATAAATGAAAACGATAATTTTGATTAGAAAAAGTTAAAACTAGAAAAAGAAAAAACACATAAAGAAGTATCGATAAAAAAATATCAAATTATTACTAACCCGTTTAAATTTAATTTCGAATTTTTTGGAATATTCACAAGGGTCTCGGTAAGTGTCGTATTGTTGTGTGTCGTAAATTTTTTAACGGCTAAACATATTTTCAGAGGCTCGCAAGGTATCGAAATAATCATATAAATTTTCTCACTGTTAAGAAATATTTTGTTGCGGTTTCGAGTCCACTTAAAATATATTCTACCGCTAAAAGCTTTACGGCATAAAACAATACGGTATTTACGACACCTTGTGAATACCCCTTTTTCAATTTTAAAATTCGATTTCAAGCAATTATCGATAGTAGTATAAGAACCTTATTTAAATAATTTAGTCCGAAAAGTCTAACCTACTTTACGCTGAAATCTGTGGAGAAGATTTTCAACATTGAAATGAGATCAAAAACACTGTATTTTGGACTTAAAATTGGAAACAACCTGGTACAGTTACAAAGAACAAAGATATGCCCGCCTGTCGCCTATCCTGTAGAGTCCAGAAGTGGTACTTTTACAAATCCTCTATGACAATGGCATCCGCCGCCAAGGATATACAGATGACATAGAAATAATTGTCGTGGAGAAGTGTGTCATAATGGAAAGAGGTCTAAACTTAACGGCGGTGTGGATCTCAATATGAGCTCCTCTAAGACGGCCATCGCCACATTTTTTTTTAATAAGAACTATTCCAGATATAGGGAATACAAATAACTTTGTGCGAAGTGGTGGCCAATTTCGCCTGGAAGTGAAGTATCTTAGCCTAAGCTTGGGCTTAAAACTTCTGTGGAAGGCTTATGTTGGCACGAAACACTTTGTTTTCGTAAAAATTTATATATTTTTGAAGTTTTATATGGAAACCTAAATTTTTTTGATAATTTTTGATTCGTACGAACACAAGAATACGCTACATCATTGAAACTTTTAAAATAATTTTTCGAAATAATCTTAAAACATTGGGCGATTTATTTATTGAATTCTTTAAGTTCGATTAAAAATGCTCTTTTAACTTAAAAAAAGAAGTCATCAAAAACAACTTATTTTATTAGTATATTGAAATTTAAAAACGCTGAAAAATAAATTTCGAAAACATGTGTTCGAAACTTTATAAATCAAAAAAGTTTTTTTTTTATAAATTTAACAGATTGCATGAACTATTAAAATGTAATGTGATTTATATTTAGAATTTTTATTTCGAAAATATGATTTTATTTATGTTCGAAAATTTTCAAATACAAAAAAAAAATTATTTATAAATGTATCATGTTCCGAAAGCTTTAAAAATAGTATAAATTTCGAGTTCGAAACTTGTTTTCGAAAATAATATCTGGATTCAAAAATATGAAATACAAAAGTTAGATAACGACCGCTCAAAAGAAGGAATTTAAAAATCGATTTCGGCGTTGAACCATCTTCAGTATAATTTTTCGTTTGTTTAAAAATCATTGGTTCAATTTTTAGAAATCATTTCAAAATCGCTTAAATTTTTTTTTAAGAAATTCACTACCAGTTTTTTCACTCGATATACATATCTTACAAACAGCTGTGCAAGATATTTGCGGCACGCATTTGAACGTTACATTGTTTAATTCCGTTACCGTTACAGTTGCACTCTGTGTTCCCGAAAGTTTTGCGCACCTAACTGTTCCGATCCTTTCGCCACTTTCCTATTTACATATTTTATGTTACAATTTTAACATCATTTAATTTTTCTTATTTTCATACACACATCATTCTTCATCTATTGCTGTGCTCCCTCTTCACCCCTACAAAACGCTCGCATCCATTTTTCGGACACACGCCTAAAACAAACTTAGAACCTTCGCAAATGAGACTTCACAATTTCTGGCGCCCTATGATCATTCAGTCAAAAGTCGTGCGCCGCATTCGAATGATGCTAGTGGTGGTGGTGGCGCTGGTGGCGACGACAGTATGCTGGTCAATGCAATGGCCAATTCTGGTACGAATTATGGTGGCTCAAATCCAGGACTATTTCTACCAGCAACTCAAACGCTGCATATGCAAGGACAAGGTGCCGCTGCCGCTGCCGCCATGTCGGCATCCATATCGAATGCTGAACTGACAAGCGCTCATGTGTTGCGTAGCAACATGGACACCAGCAATAGCAGTCAATTCGGGCCAAGTGCCAATGTCGCTGCAGATGTCGCAGGCACCACGAGGCAAACCAGTGGCAGTGTCAGTTCAATGGAGAAACGCATTGAGGCATGGAATCCATTTGAAGAGCAACCATTCGGACAAATGAGCGAAGATCATATATTCGAAGCAGAATTTGATAAAATACGACAACGTGGCAGTCAAGGAAGTGAGTATGATGAATATGTGAAAAAGCAACCGAAAAATAATACATTAATTTATTTAATTGTATTTCTTTTCTCAAAAACAGGCATTACTGCCAAGTCCGCATCAACAACTTCCACTTTAACGCCGACTGAAGGTTATGGCATGGCTATGCCTGCACCGTCACTGCCGCAACAGCAACAAGCACCACAGCCCCCCACATTTGGCCAAACAGGCGCTGTCGCAGGCGCGGTTACAGCTGGTGCTGGCGCGGGTGGCGTTGGCGTAAACGCCGTTGTACCACATATACCCGAGGATCCATTCGGCTCAGCGCCGTTTAGCTTGCCGGCCGGATTGCGCGAGAAAGCAACAACGCTGCGTAAAACTGGAGGTAAAGCATGAAATTATTTTTTGCATTACATGTTCTTCTCAAACAAAGCAACCGCTGTTGTTGTTGTTGCTGCTGTAGTATGTATGTAAAAACGTACAATGCCTATGAGTAATAGTTAATACCAAACAAAATTATCGTAATACTACCACCATTACTACCAACACTATTACTACTTACTAACTGCTACTACTATTAAATACCACTCAATCTACAAATGCTATTAATTTTACAAATAAAACAACAAGCGTTAGCTTTTACTGTGTCATACTTCTTCTAGTCCCTGCATGTACAAACAATTTGGCAAGAAAAAAATTCAATTTACTAAAAATGCTGTAAGCTATTTGCGGCTAATTGCAATATTTTTCCCCCCTTTTAGGCACATAGTGCGCAATTCCTTTCCGCTCAAAGTATACATAATAATGATTAAAATAAATAAATAATAATACACAAATTAACCACTTTGAGTGACAATGAATGCAACAAAAACAATAATTAAGCTCGAAATCGACAAGCACAATGTGTGCTTTTGCCTGAGTTTCTAAATGTGGGAATGAGTCAATTCTTAATAGAAATAGATGATGAATATTTGATGCGAAAATTGTTAAAAATATATTTACATAGTTCAATAGCTTTTGAATGAGTATCAAATAATGCTAACTCGCTACTACTATGTACTATATGCATATTGTATTTAGCATTTTTGTTTGTACATACATACTTACATACATATATATGTATATGTGTATTATAAATATGAGCTAAAGCAAAAGTGCGAATTGCACAAACTGAAAGCAAAACAAAAATTTAAATTTTAATTGTACAAATTTATATTAAAACGCTTAGATATATGTATCTACTTTCGTTTGAGAACAATCTTTACATTTAGTCACAATATCTTTGACAAGTACACGTAATATTGCTCTTCTTAAACTTGCCCTTGTTGCACAAACGAGATTACTGAACAATTATTGAGAAAGATAATCTTAAAAGTACATTCGCTAAATACGTAAAAATTGTATTAATATTGTGGAAGTTTATGTATACATACTTAAAACAAAAAACAATTGGGTGTTGGTTTTTAGTCCATACTAAATAAGTATGTATCGTATGTTTGTCACATTGTATGCGCCTAAGCTAATCTAATACACTGTTGGTACTACTTCTTATATCATAGTTAAGTAACTGGGTTGTGGTTTGTGAACGTCTGTTATATGCTCTCTTCCTTTTCACTTTAAATAGTAACTAATACCACAATTTAAATAAAATAAAACATAACTTAACGCATTAACACATGCATATGCATATGTAGGCAAGCAATCATAAAAATCACATATCATTCTATAGACATTCGCATATCTTATGGAACGAAGTAGTTAAAACCTATTAAATGACTTTAGCTTGCATCATAATTATGTAAAACAAACTAAATTTAGTGAAAAAGTTTTAAAATGAACGTAAAATAGCATAGAACTAGGCTGATATCATCAAAAGTTTCCAGTCAACCTCTCACAATTTTTGCTCAATCACTAAAGATGTGTATGATTTAGTATTGTTGTGTTGTAAGACAACGCCTTTCTTGTTTATCAAACCTGGGCATATTTGTTTTGAATCCCCCGATTCAGTCGCATTAAGTAATTGTTTACACCAGGGCGTAAAATCAACTCATTAATAATAATTAATGCTAAACCAAACAATTCCACCAAGCAATCGTCAATACCTTCATTCCTCTTTTCCGGTCCACGATCGTGAACTTTTTTTGTGCATTATTGTTGTAAGTTTTCCATTCTTAATAGGCCATAAACGGTCATCAAAGAACATAAAATTTATAGAAGTTGCATGCTGGTCCGATTCCATGGCAAGTTCGGTTTGCTTATTTCAACACATCAGATTCCAAAAAAAAACACCGTCTTAATTGTTACTTATTCCAATACGCTTTGCCCTCTGCAGTCGAGATCCAGAACGATCCAGATTAATATCTGACTAATCAAATATCAAGCTAATTTTTGGGTCCAGCGTTATTTAAAAAGTTCAAAAATATTTTTTGGTCCGTAGCGATGTCACGAGTTTAAATAAGCCGTCCTACTTATCTTGATTGTTATTTTTAGGGAATTTCATCGACCCTTTCAATGAATGGGCAAATTAATTTTGAAATTTCTGTTCACTTACTGATTGCCCTAAAGACAATACAATTTTCTGTGGGTGTGCACGGCAATTTTCACCTTTTTGGCTTTTTGAAAGTAAAATATATATTTTTTTTAAGGAAACCTATCTACTTTTTTAACGTTGCATGGACGTCATCTTTTGCACGTTTGATAATTAGTGCGAAATCATTGAATAAGGTTTACTAGAGATTTGAGTAAAAAGCGAAATCGTTTTTTTTTATCCCGGCTAGCTAACAATTTCCGAAAAGCTAGTTTGGTAAGCTCTTCAGCCGGTTAAATGAAGATTAAAAACAGATTTTTATATTTCACTTTTCTACACATTTCGGCATTTTTTCCAACTTAAACACGTGGTCTGATTTTTTACTTTTTCCTCAACTCAATATACACATACTTGTAGACTTTCGGCTTAGAAAAAGGAAATTTTTTTATTGTAGGTTAGTGCAGTTTTTTTTTTGTGATGAAATTAATCTGTGAGTGGACTTTTCTTTACACTTATTTCTTCCTTTTGTTTAGAACTTTCATTATTCATTATTTTACTTTAATTTTTATATCTCTTTCTATCAAACCCTTTGCTAAAATTAATTAGAACTGAATAATTAGTTACAACTCTAGCTATTTAATTTTAGAAAAATTACAAACTCATATCTATATGGTAATAAAATATAGAAATTATAATACACTTGAACTCAGAATAACGCTCGTATGGCATTGGGCCTACGCTAACGAAACGACCCTTACTAAACATATTTTTCTTTTTACCAAACCTTAAAGTCACATGTACAAGTAATTTTTCAACGCGTTTTGTTTTCGAAAACTAATTTCAACTTCCTTGTGCTGTGCCAGCAAGTAAAAACAATTCAATTTAATGCTACAGCACTGATGCAGTTATAGAAAGAACAACGAAATTTATTCCAATATAACACCGTGCGACAGTAAATTTTACACACAAAAAAATAAATCAATGTACTCTCGAAACTAGGAGCCAAAGATAATAGAATTGCGTTTTTAGTTTTTCTCTCTGGCGTCAGGACTTTTTAAAAGTATGTACTTTGAAATTTTAAGGATATGATTAATTAAGAAAATTATTTAAAAATTTCAGTGCAATGTGTGTAGAATCACAAATAGGGGTAAGATAAAATTCTATAGAACTGGAAAAGATAAAATTTTTTGACGAATAGGTATTGAAAATGTCCTTTTAAAATTTTATCCTTGAATATCCTTCAAAATTTCCAATATTTATTTTTGAAAAAATTATATTCTAAGGACTAATATATTATACGACCAAATGCTTGAATTTCGTCCTTCTAACTTCATTAGCTAAGGATAAACCAATTAATTAAAAGTACATTTTCAATACCTATTCGTCCTTCTGCCCCAAAATTTTTAAATTTGTTTTTCAATTCTAGAGAATTTTCTCTATTACAGTAGACGCTCGCAAATTAGAACCACTTTGTTTTTAAGATAATTCTAATTTCTGAATTATTCTAATTTCTGGACATTTTTTTTATTCGAATATGAATTAAAAACGGATTAATTTTACTTGAAAAAATGATCTACTTTCACTTTTCTATAGAGACTACCAAAATACGTACTAGCGTATAAAACTTCACACGCAAACTAGCCAAAAGTGTATATAAATGCGACGAAAACATAATAAATAACGGGTAACACAGATAAATTGTTGACTCCCCTTTTTAGTTCTACTTTGTTCAAACAAACTAGAGAATAACATAGATAAATTGGTGATTCCCCTTTTAAGTTTTACTTTATTCAAATAAAATATAATTAAATAGGGGCTTTCCTGTGGTCAAATCAAAACATTAAAAAAAAACACGCTCTTAAGTTAGAATTTTTAATTCTTATTTCAGAGAGCTTAATGTACTGCAAACTCTAATTCTAATTTCGGGAAGATTCAAATTTCTGAGATTTCTAATTTGTGAGCGTCTACGGTACTTGATATTGTTATTCTACATCGCACTGAATTTTTTAAATAATTTTTTGAATTAATCGTAACCTTGAAATTTCAAACCCTTTTAAAAAAATTTTGACGCCAGAGAGAAAAACTAAAAACGCAGTTTTACTATATTTGGGCCCTAGTTTCGGGTGCATATTCATTGTATTGTATAAATGGCTACAATCAAAGCTAAGGTTCCGCAAAGCTTACATACATATGTATTTATTTTCATACAAAAAAAAAATCGCAGATTTAGTTCACATTTCAAATCCCTCTCCAACTGCGACATTCCAAGCGTTACTATTTTCTCATTAGAGTCAGTGTTCTTTCCCTGAAAATTGCGAAAAACCATACAGCATACTTTCCAAAATGGCGCCGATTCCACAATCCCCTGAGTACCGGCAAATTAATTTTTAACATCTCTTTAACGTACTTCACAATAAGAGAATCGATTCATGGACCTTACCAAAAATCACTGTCATTTTTTTATCACAGGCTAGACATTTCTTTTAATTTTTCTTGGTGTTTTTGATGTTGTAAGTATTTACTAAGCCACAATAACTAAGAGAAAAGAAATTTCGAATCGCTCATATTAGTTTGAATGCCGTTTCTGAAATAATTTGGAAAGGTTCGATTTCAGTATTATATCGAGCGCCAGTGACGAAAATGACGTAAGCGAATTTTTTTTTATTTCAAATTTTCTTTTTAAAGGCCATGATGCAGCTCTCAAGAAAAGCAAAAACTCCATATAAAATGACGAACAAGAAATGGCTAAGAAATTTTCTTGTGTAAAATGTTCTTGGTGAAGTACGCAGTTCTTAAGAAATTTGCTACGCTTTCTACTACGGTTTTCTAAAGTTTTTTGTGAAAAAAGAGCACAAGGCAACTCATGCTTGCAATAGAAATATATGCCCGTTCCATTATTTCTTGAGGAAAATATCAGATGTCAAAATTCCCTGAACACACACTCGAAATAATGGCAATTTTTTCTTGACCGTTTTCTTGAGAGCTGCATACTGGCCTTAAGAAAAGCAAAAAATCCATATAAAATGACGTACAAGAAATGGCTAAGAAATTTTCTTGTGTCAAATGTTCTTGAGGCCGTACGCAGTTCTTAAGAAATTTGCTACGCTTTCTACTACGGTTTTCTAAAGTTTTTTGTGAAAAAAGAGCACAAGGCAACCCGTGCTTGCAACAGAAATATATGCCCGCTCCATTATTTCTTGAGGAAAGAGTGATACAACAGGCTGGTGAAGTACCATATGTCAAAATTCCTTGGACACACACACGAAATAATGGCAATTTTTTCTTGACA
>JAPVRG010096391.1:0-23347 GCA_029783565.1 Rhagoletis cerasi | reverse complement strand
CGGTTGTTTCATGCGACTCTGTATGAAGTAGAATATTTAAATGAGCGTACATAACATTTATGTTAAGGTTTATTACAAAATTAAAAGCTAAAATCCCTTTTTCGTGGCTTTTTGAGCCTTTACCAATTTTTTTTGGGTGTTTATTAATTTCACGAATTGACACATATATTAACAGAGTTGCATCGGGAAGAACACAGTTTGAAAGTGTGTTCGTTTGACTCATTTCTTTTGTTTAATATAAACACTTGCATCTCAAGCATCGTGCATACTTACAAGTGGAAAATGTTCTTCTGTATACCAAAATTTGATATCCTGTCAAAATTAAAAATATACTGTCAAGTGTTCAACAGGGTGTTCTCGAGATAATAAAAGTGACTAAAGTTTATAAAATAGACTTAAAAATTGGCAAAATATGCATTTAATTTAGTCAATTCGATTGTTTGTTTATCATTTCAATAACTTAAAGCGTTTTGATCAATAACTCATGCGCTTAATCTAACTTTTTTTGCTGTTTTCGTCAGAGTAAGTTTAAAGTTTTTTAAAGATATTGACTGTAACCCTGTAGTAATTGAAATCAGGTGATCTCAGCTGTGAGGCGTTTCTGGAAAACAGCTGATTCTTATTTCACTTGTAAGTATGCACGATGATCTCAAGCGAGCTATACTGACACGAGTTTATTCAATACCGCGTTTGATGCCATATAAACGTGGTATATGATGGCTTTGTGTTGCTATGTCTCAACGAAAATCCCTATTATTTCATTGGATTAGCGTTAGTTTGGTTTTTATGTCTGCTTAGTATTGAGAAACCCTGAAAAGATATACAGTGGACGACAAAAGTCTACGTAAAAATAATTTTTCACAATTTATGCAAAGCTTTTTATATTAATTTCTTTTAGCTAATTTTTTATAAATATATAGCTCATAATACAACAAAATACATACAAATAGCATCTCTAAACTTTTTGCAATACTCAGGAAATCAATAACTTTTCATAAAAATTGGCAAATTTCTAAGAGGATTTTTTTTTTAAATTTTGTGTATGCAGTTTTATAGCATATTCAGTTCTAGTAACGGTGTTGTGCATTTTTTCCATATAAAAAAATTGTCTGTCCTACTTTCTATGGAAGAAAACGCATGACACTGTGAACAAAAAAAATTGCCAAAAATCAAGTCGGAAGTCGGAAATCTGCGAATACAATTCGCTTTTTTTTCTAAAATAACAGCCAAGATTTTCGCATGCAGTCGTTGTACTTAATAAACACAGCTTCAAACATGTGCCACTCGACAGAGGCGAAAACATATGAAACACACTTACGAAAACAACGCGAAAGAAACGTCAAAAACGTGATAAGGATGAATTCGCCTCGGAAGCGCCCGGTTTCTGACCTTTTTTGACCGAATGATCGTTTAAGTTTTTCTAAAATCTCGTTTGGCTTGCTTGTTGTTCACATTTGGTCTAGTTGCATTACAATTAACGCCAACACATGACAAGGACGCCAGTTTTACGTTTGTTCAACACAATAGAATACCATTGGAATCTAAGCAAACTTATAAGGAAATCATTTACAAGTTTCTCGAAATCACAGTCACTTAGCGCAAATAAAACAGAAATGTCCTTGAACGAAGCCAAACGCATAGCCGCTCATCGCGCCGTGAACGAATGGGTTATCACCAACACAGCTGTGGGTATTGGCAGTGGTTCGACTGTGGTGTTTGCTGTGGAACGCCTTGCAGAGCGGGTACATAAGGAAGGATTGAATGTGATATGTGTGCCGACAAGCTTTCAGGCGCGCCAATTAATTTTGGAGCATCATCTCACACTCGGTGATTTGGACCGAAATCCCAAACTGGCAGTTGCTATCGATGGCGCTGATGAAGTGGATCGTAATATGATACTTATCAAAGGTGGAGGTGGTTGTTTGCTGCAAGAAAAGATTGTTGCCTCTTGTGCCGAAGACCTTGTAGTAATTGCTGATTACACAAAAAATTCGGAACATTTGGGAGACCAGTATAAAAAGGGTATTCCTATCGAAGTGGTACCTATGGCTTATGTGCCGATTAGAGAGCGTATTGCAGATAAATTTGGTGGCGAATTGAAGCTACGTATGGCTGTAGCGAAAGCTGGGCCATGTGTTACAGATAATGGTAATTTCATACTGGACTGGCATTTCCCACGAAAGTGCGATTGTGACTGGGCAAAGGTAGATAAGGAATTGCTGCAAATTCCCGGTGTTGTCGAAACAGGTTTATTCGTACATATGGCGACTAAAGCTTACTTCGGTATGGCGGATGGCAGCGTAAAGACACAAGAAAAATGAGTTTTAAGCTAAACCATATAGATTTTCTATACTCAGGAGACAGCTTACGGATTTATGCATTAGTTTTTAAGTAGTTCTTAGAGATTCACGATGTGTTTTTTTAATTTTTTAAACATTTTGCTTTCTATAATATTACCAACAGCTTTGGTGTAAGTTTATAATTTTTTTATATTTATGTAATTTACAAATGTAATAAATAATTCAATTTCCAAGCCTTTTCCCTTAACTTAAATTGCTCATTGGTAGCAGTCTATTCTTTTCTATTTTTTTGAAAGAAGTATATTTTTGAATACAAAGTGATGCATCATTAGAAGGATTTCTTATTCCGTGTTGGTAATAAGCTATCTTTAGCATAATTAAACAGCGAGAGTAGACCCTGTTTCTTCCCGCGAGAAAAGTAGTTTGTTACTACATCTTGATTTCCTGTAACCATGAAAATTAATATGTATAAGTTCCTGGAAAAGAGTTAAAGGATCTTCTCACATACCCATACTGTCATTTACTGTCGTCGGTAGCACATTATCATTGGCGCTGAGTGATACAAAAAGCGAAAAGGGCACCATCCACAGGCATATAGTGAAGTATGCTAACACCTAAAACTAGATTTATTGCGCTGTCTACAACAAAATTAAACTCATTTGCGTACCTGCATAAACGGATAGAAGACGCTCGTGAAATGTTGAAACGCTAAAAAATGGTTTATAATCAAACACACCACTGCGCCAATAAATGGAACTGACAGGAACCGTATAAAAGGAAAACTGGTCATGATGATGCCGTGGAAGGCTTGCGCTGCAAAGCCACACAATATCATGCTCCATGGTAAGTCGTCGCAGAAAATGAACAATATGTAAACAAAAACCGTCGCACTAATCATAAACGTAATCAGTTTGCGTGCAGTTTGTGTGTACTCTTCCACCAGTTCAGCAATGTAGTAGAGACCAGCCGCTATGGTAAAAAAGAAAAAAATAACTTGATACAGTATTCTTCTCATCACTGTTTTCTTACCAATTGAGACTGTGATAAAGACGATGTGTATCACCATTGCTATCCAACTTAATATATACAGAAACGACATTTTGTGTTCGGTTTTTTGCTTTCCCACAACCTTTGATTGAGGAAGTGGTAAATTTGTTTACCAAGAAATAAATTAAAACGTCAGCGTCCGCTTGTTTTGTTTTGGAAAAATCAGCTGATTTGTTTAATGGGAAACGCGAATTGGAATGGATCATAAATGGAATTCATATATGAATTCGCCTGGGCAATGAATGAGAAACGAAAAACATTCAAGACTTGCCCTGCCTTCAAAAATTATTGTTTGTACCACAGAACGTTAATCAACAAAGAACGTAAATCCATTTACGTTTTATAGTTTTGGCAACCCAAGCCTACAATATCATTTAAAATACCGAAATGTACCGGATGCCGTTTAAAACATATCCCTAAAGAAAGCGTTATGTATCAAGTTCCTTGTCTTGCAAAATTTTTCTAAAAAAAGTTTAACGTATTCTCAAAGAACGTAAATCTACCGTTTTGCTAGTTTTATTCGTTAACTGGCAGCACTGGCAGGGTTGATATTTGACAGCTGCGAAAAAAGCGCGTGCATTTTCCTGCTGTTCGGTGGAATTTCACTTATGGCACATAATTAAAGCGTTGTTTTACATTTTTTGTTATTTATAATATCATTAATTGGATATTAACAAGAATAATTGCCTATAAACGAGAGTGAATAAGTATCAAGTGCATTAGCAGATCCATTTAACCTTGAAATCTAAAAAATACTACGCGAAAAACTGAAAGGGGTAAACACCAACAACAACTGTACACGCAAAGTCGTAAGGAAGGAAAAATTCCGTTCTTTCCTCGCCAGTGTGGAATAAGTTTGTAAGGTTAGGGACAGATTTGTGTTAAAATATCGAAAAATATTGGCATTAAATGCCGCCCAACAACATAGAGCCTGTCGAGCATCAGCAAGGTGATGCGGAAATGCGTGATGAAGAAGATATTCAACCCACATCGGCTGCAGAGACAGCAACAACCACAGAAGATTCTACGCTGGAGCAACAGTATTCGAATGGGAGTGAAGGTGCTAGTAATGGTGATGAGGGCCAACCACCAGCTGATGCAGCTGCAGATACAGATACCGAGATGAATGATGCTGGAGAGGAAGGCTCCAATAGCCCCGTTGACGTGGACGAAGAGAATAGAGAGGCAGCGGATAATGAGGTGGCCGTGGATAATGAAGAGGCAGTAGCTGATGAAGGAGCCCCCGCTCCAGCTGATGCTGATCCATTTTATGGGTTCGAAGACGAGGAGCCAAATTTTGATAGCAAAGACATGGCACAAGTGTTGCAGATTTGGGAGGCGCAGCATACACGTTCCGGATACGATCCAGTACCAGTGCTGAAAAGGTAAATGACTGACTGCGCACACACATACATACATACGTACATGCGCAAACAATTTTTATTTATTTGTGTGCAAAAATGAAGGTGATCGTCAACGAAGTAGCGTGGTGGTTTTTCTTTTTTTGCTTGCTTTTCTAGAAAGTTTTTGTATTTTTGTTATCGTTTATTGCCTAACTTGACGAAATTAGCCATAACAACAAAAATTAATCTGTGTAGTTCAATGGACTTTTTTTTATTTATACATAGCAATAACTAAAATAAACTAAATGTTGGCTTTTTATATGTTTTTTTTGTAGGTTGGCAGAAATTTTCGAAAAAGAAAAAGAAATTTACATGCGCAAAGATCACGACCCCTTTGAGGACCGCCATCCATATCGGACAGACCCTAAGTGCCAATTCGGTGTATTGCTAAAGCAGCTCTTCCGAAAAGATGTATTCATGAATAAGGTACCTATCTACATACATGTGTACATACATAAATACTATATAAATGCCGACTTTTCTTACGCTATTCTTTTTAATATCTGTAATTTTAGCTTGTTAACGATTATTTGCGAGATAATTTCTTCACCCGTCAAAATATACAAAAAAGTTCCTTAGAATTAAACATTCTGGCTTGTCGTTTGATCCTGGTTATTGCACCAGGTTTGGAGACGTCGGCCGTCTTTCAAGGGGAATTCGAACATCTTATACATAGAATTTTTGGTTGGGCCGAAGATAGTATTGAACCATTGCAAAGTTATGCGACCGGTTTACTAGGAGCCGCCATGGAAGTAACCGAAATCGCAGTATCATTTAAGGAACATAATGCCCGCCTCATACCAAAGATTCTGAAGCGTTTACATATGTTGCAAGCCTTTTATAAACCGGGCGGTGATATAGGTCAATCCTTGTCTGCTCAGCCCCCATCGGAACCAAGTTCAGCGAATAATTCATTCGAACAACTTCTCCCTCCTTGGATTACCAACGACGTTGCATCCATACCGTCACCGCAAGCAGAAGATCAAGCAAAAGCAAAAACGTCAGCAGAGCCATCGGCTTCGCAAATTTTCAAAAATGCCCTAGACACTCACTGCTCAAACTCGAACGTGTCCACAGTACTGGAAAATAGTCACGATGCTTTCCCTCAGGGAAGTGGGTCACGTTACTACAAAAAAATTTATATTCCATTGCATCCGCCCACTGCTGAATCCAGTCAAGCGTTAATGTTGCGGTATGTCACTGCTTTAGGCAATCATCAAGATTATTTGGGCTTAGTTTTTGAACATCGGGCTATGCAGTTTGTGTTCGGCTACTTGAAGAATTTGGATAGACGCGATACTTGTTTGGCATTTGAAGCTCTAAAATATCTCGCTTCGCTACTTTGTCATAAGAAGTTCGCGCTAGAATTCATTGCGCATGGCGGACTGGAGGTAAAAATTTAAGAATTTCTAAAATATCTTTTTTTTCTTCTATTTATTATAAATGTAATCATTATAGTTGCTATTAAAAGTACCACGCCCCAGCATTGCTGCGACTGGCGTATCGATAACACTGTACTACCTCGCCTATTGTGAAGAAGCCATGGAACGCATATGTAGCATGCCCAGAAGTATAATCGTAGACTTGGTGCATTACGCACTCTGGCTAATGGAAAGGTCCTACGATTCTGGTGTTTGTCATGCGACCATGTTTTTCGGTCTCAGTTTTCAATTCAAAGTAATTTTAGATGAATTTGATGCCCAAGACGGTCTTCGTAAGCTGTATAATGTTGTAAGTAGATACTGCAAAAAAGCTGTCGTGATTTTAAGCACAAATCTTCGTTCCTTTTAGATATCCATTCTTAAAATTTTGAATCCATCCAATAACGATGACGATGAGAATCCCGTCAATGACGATTTGGAGTGCGCTTCGAGACAACTCGTGCGTCATGTGTGTGTTGCACTTAAACGTTACATGGAAAGCCACCTTTTCTACAAATATAACAATTTCATGCGCCAGCAGTGTTCGCTATCAACTGAATTCTCCCAAAATATTGTCACTAAAGCGGCAAAGGCCTCGTTGGAACAGATCAGCGAGCAAGTGCGAACATTGCAGGAGCATACGTCAGTGCGCGCCCACTGGGCACCTGTGGACAAACTATTGAAAGTGAGCGGTGTTACACTGCTTCTGAAAATTATAGCGCTTTCCTATGATTGGAACAACAGTGTTCGGTAAACTTATTTGAAAATTCTTACTATTATACCCTGTAATAACTCGTACTTGTTTGTTTAATTAGATCCGAAATAGTGCGTTCGGCATTGGATGTGCTGTCCATTTGCTGTGTTATACCGCGAGTATTTCTGGTTTACTGCGAGCGCTTGGATGTACCAGACAGTGCAGGTGCTTCAGGAATCTACTTCATTTTGGCTGCCGCTTCGGGTGATATCACAGCTGATGCTGATGTCCAGAAATCAGCATTGGCCGTACTAGTTCACTGCGTCTGCGCACCTCTGGCGAGGGTGAGCTAATTAATTCTTCCTCTTTTACTTACCAATCAGTAAATATTTATTTTCATCGTACAGAAGGAGCCGAATAATGTCATGAAAGTATTTAGTTCTACAAAGCGTAATAAGCAAACTAATCGCTATTGCGAAGAGTTGATAGAGAAGGTGTGGGAATCTGTTTGCTCCAACAATGGAATCATTATTCTGCTATCTTTGATGCAAATCAAAGCGCCCATCACCGACGCCGATTGTATTCGTGGCATGGCGTGCCGCGCATTGGCTGGTCTTGCGCGCTCGGAACGCGTGCGTCAAATCGTGGGCAAATTGACTCTATTCGCAAGTGGCCAAATTCAAACGCTTATGCGGGACCCCATACTGCAGGAAAAACGCGCTGAGCACGTATTGTTCCAAAAGTATGCGCTGGAGTTGGTCGAACGTGTTTCGGGCAAAGCGAAACCAATTTCCAGTAAGATGGATCCATCACTCGCCAACATTCACAAAGCCAATGTGATTGCACAAACCAAGATACAGTACAACGAGCATCAGTTATATCAACTAATACACGACCACCTGGAATCGAAGGGGCTTCTTCAGACGGCCCAAATGTTGCAGAAAGAGGCTGGTTTGCCGCAAGTCTCATTGAACACGACAAAAAACTTTCACCAGTCACCATTCGATTATAAGGTGGTGCCATCATCAACAGTGCGCCAGCGCTTACGCAGCCGTATGCAAGATGTCAATAATGCTATCAACAGCCTAGCCAACGCGCCAACAAATGATCAGCAGCAGCAGAGCAGCAGCCTTAGCGTAGATGAGGTGCCGGGTAGCAGCAGTTCAGTGACACCTATAAAATTGGTGAAAAAATCTGAAAAAACATCAACTGCACCTAACTCTAGCACCAGCGCGAACGCTATGGCAATTGCGAATGCGAACGCACAGCGCTCTTTGCAAAAACAAATATCCTCACTGCCAGACGACGTGCGTTCCGAGACTGGTTCGCCAACTCTGCAGCACAGCAACCAGACGGGCATTACGCTCGGCACCATCGTCACCGAATATCTAACCAACCAACATGCCTTGTGTAACAACCCGATGACGACATGTCCGCAGTTCGATCTCTTCACTCCACACAAATGTCCTGATCCGAAGCCGAATCGTGTGGGCGATAATCTTAATCTGACTGCGCGCATCTTCAAAGCGCAAGCTGGGTACAACACAGCACGTCTGGATCGTCGCTATGTGCATTCAAACTTCGCACCTTGGCGGTCGGTGCGGTCCAATGACTTTCCATCCCTGCAGTTTTCCACCTGCGAAATAGTGTCGCCGTCCAAATTGCTGCTTGTCGGCACTCATCGTGGTGAGGTCAAAGCGTTCAATCTTTCCAGCGGCGCAGAGGTCTTCTCATCCGTTTGTCACAGCTATGTGGTGGATTCTATAAATTCCAATCGTGCTGGCGATCTGGTGTTAACTTCGTGCTCATGGCGGTCACCACTTAGCGTGCTCTGGTCCATTCAGCATAACGAGTTTACTTCAAAATTGAGTTTTGCCGACGATTACTATTGCGAGTTCAACAATTTAACGCAGGACAAAGTGCTGGGCACACAAAATGATGTAAGTACCTAGATTGGTTTGAAAGATTTTTTATGCGACTAAAATATTCCTTCCAGTGCGCCATTATTTACGACATAAACACGGGTAATAAGATATCAACATTCACGCCGACGCTTGGTAATCAATATGTAAAGAATCGCGCTACCTTCTGTCCCACCGACGAGCTTATTTTATCTGGTAAGTTTTATGATAACCAACACGCTTTCAAATACTAATCGCATTCTTTTAAGATGGCGTATTGTGGGATGTGCGATCCGGTAAGGAGATTCACAAGCTGGACAAACTGAACCAGTGCCTCTCAGGTGTTTTCCATCCTAACGGTTTGGAGGTACGTGGCCTCATTTCTGACATTTTGAACAGTAATGAAAAATAGATTTTTTGTCGTCCACAGATTATTTCAAATACCGAAGTCTGGGATCTGCGCACATTCCATCTCTTACAGACTGTGCCTGTTCTGGACCAATGTTTCGTCAAGTTTTCACCGATGCGCGTAATCTACAGCTACAATGCAGAGGCTTCCGATGAGCGCATAGATGCGATGCTGGAAGAGTTGCCCGCCTGCGAGACCAGTTTCAAGGTGCTTGACGCCTACGACTACTCCTCAATATCGACCATCGATGTACGACGCGGCATCTATGACATGAGTATCAATGATAATGGCAGTCTCATCGCGTTAGTGGAAAATCAGCCAGCGTACGATTCGAGACCGGAGACATTCGTCAAAATATATGCTGTCGGCATGAAGAAAATCGAGAATCAAGAAGAGGTGCGTCATGGCGACGCGTCGGGCATAGGCGTTAGCGTCGGCAATGATGGCAGCAATAGCGCCGACCGCGCTGCCGATCGTGCGGACGCTGATGATTATGACGACGACGACAATATAAACCTTATCGACATTGCTGACGACGATGGTGATGGCCGCGGCGAAGGCGATCGTGCTGACGATGGCCTTGGTCGAAACCAAAACAACGACGGTCACGACGCCGACGCTGATGACATTCGTCGTTTCGGCCGCATCCGCGAAATCAACATCGACATCGACGCAAGTCGGCGACACATCGGCGGCAGCGGCGGCGGTGGTGAAGAAATCATCGTGAGCTTTCGTAGCTCAGCGTTGCCCGCGGCCGCCAGTGGCAATGGCGGCGTCGGTGTGGTGATCGGTCGCGGTAGCAATGGTCATGCTGCGCCACGCCCCAATGCCGCTGGCGGCGCTCACGGCGCTAGAGTAGCATCGGCTACAGTGGCAGCTGCAAGTCGAGGCGGCGCTGGTATTGGGCTACGCGCCAATCGCAACAACAGAGGCATTGTAAGCCGAGCGGTTGGCGGCAGCGGCAGCTTGACGGTTAATGGCAACGCTGTGCGCGCCGACATAGGCATTGGCGCTGGCGCAGCAACAGTAGCAGCACAAGACCTTATCGATGCGATAATGAATAATTGGTTGTCTCTGCTTTCAGGAAGATGATGAAGATCCTGAGTCTGAAGAGGACGGTTCGGACAGCGATACAACAGATAGTAAGTGGCGCAAATGATTGGCTAAGTTTGATCAGTTACCCATATGTTTTTTTCATTTTTTCCGCTATGTAGTTTTTGATATTAGCGAAAACGGTCAGATTCGTTTCCAGCGCCGGCGACGTAATCGTTCACTTGGCGAGGACGACGATGATGATGAGGATATGGATAGCGATGACGACAGTGACGATAATGACGGTGATGATGGCGACGACGATGGTTGGGTGGATATGAACTCGAATTCGTCGATGAGTGATGACAACAACGACGATGATGATAATGATAATGAGCAAGCGGTACGAGAGTCGTCGTCGTCGGAGGACGAGATTATGGAAATCCATTTTCGGCCTTATTAGAGACTGTCTTACTGTTCGTAATTGCTATACATTGCTTCTGGAGTAAACTAAAAAAAATTAAAGAGAGATCAATGCAAGTGCATGTAAGCTTTCTACTATCTGTTTGATGCGTCTAAAGTAAATACAAAAGTAGAGTGTTTTAAAAAATAATAGAAGACCGACAAATGCACAGTGAAATCCGCAAAGCAGAATTTGTGTTTGTCAATTTGTACTATAAGTTTTTATTTAATTGCCGTGTATAGTAGTTAGACCCATCGACATAAAGAAAAAAAAACACACACACAAAAAAAAAGAAGAAAACTATAAAAGAAAAAACCAATCAACTCAAAGTTCTATTGCAGAAGTGGATCATATTCAGGGAGATATAGTAACCCTGCCGTTACTTACAAGACCTACATATTAGTCACACAACAAGAACCTGAAGTCTGCATCGCAAAATTTGCAGCAGTTTTGAAATGAAATTCTAAATTAAGAAACAAAATAAAACTCCGATAAGCAATTTGTATATTAGAAAATGATTTGCTTATTGTGTAATTATTATTTGTAATATTTTGAGCATCAAATTTTCGAAGTCAGTCAGCTTGCTGAAATTTCACTTTTCTGCAATGGAACTGCTAGCAGTTAAAAATAAAAAGAAGTTTCTACTCCAATTTTCTTTTTTTATTAGCATATTGAATATTTTTTCTTATAATATCTATGTCTGTTATACTGTTTGTTTCAAAACACAAGTAATTATATAAGACGCGTAATAATATTTCAATGTAAAAATTGTAATTGTCATGCGAATGCGCGTCAAATTATTACTGCATTTCTTTTTGTAAGTACTTTAGAAAAACAACAAAAAAGTTAAACATAAAGAGTATCGAAATAAAATTATATATTGTATGTAAATAAATAAAAAAAAAAAAAAAACAAGGAGCTCTTACTAAATATTTGTGCTGGCACGAAAGTGTCGAGTTAAGGCCGAAAGATGGTTTATGGAAATTTCAATTTTTAGGCGTTAACATGTGCTCGGATTAGTGTTAGCCAACAAATGCTGTTAGTGAAGCGTACCACTTCCAACTTAATTTAAACAAAAACACTCCTTTTGCTTTATGTATATCTTGTACTTTTTTATTAACGCTTACCTTTTACACTTATAATTGCAAAGTTAATATTAAGAGCAAATAATTTTTCTCTTGTAATTGTGTTTAAATATTTATTTTTTTTCGTTCACAACTTAAAATCGTAATTTTTATTGCATTTAACGCATTTATGTTATATACTAATTAAAAGTTAACTTAAATTTTTATATTTAAAAACACTTTACATTTGGCGTGAAAGCTAGCATTTTCAAAGCACACACAAAAGCGTTATTTATTACATAAAAATTTGCAAACACAAGAATCTTAGTAGCTTCGAAATGTGCGTAATTTCTACAAAAGAAAATTTTAGTTACTATATTTTTTCACCAAATACATGTATATATTTTTTAAATTTGAATTTAAAATATTAAACAAAAATGTTCAATTTTTTTATGATTTACATAAATATTTTTTTCATAATAATACATGCTTATCGTTTTCTAATTCTATTTTAAAAAGTCATTACAAATCGTATTTACATTTAACAGTAAACATGAAACTCGAGCTCACAATTTAATTATATATTAGCTTATTTGTTTAAATTTTTATATGTACTTATAAAAAATATTTTTACATTAATGTCACATATAAATTAGTTCTTAAGTTACATTTACATATAATTATTTTACATAACGAAGACTTTTTGTTGTAGCTTGAACCAACGTCCGTCCGATTTAATAGGATTTCCCTTTGAATTCGGGTTTTCTTCAAAAATTCACATTACGCGCCCATCGATTTAGCCTTTTGTAACCTGCGAAAAAAAATCGATTTCGTGAATAAAAGTTCACTTTTAAATAAAATAAGTAACTAATAAAACTGTAAAATAGCAAAGTTTGCGCTAGCGCTACCTGCAAGCTAAGCTGTAGCTTTAAAAGCTTTACGCTAAAAAAATTGCCAAATAAAAAATGACCATTTTGTTCCGGTAGCAAAATGACCCCAGCGAAAGGCTGCCAGTGCAGTCGCTAAGTGTCAGTCGCTAAGACAGTTCTCATTATAGGTACTTACTTCCTCCTCAGCAACTTGAGTACTATAGCACCCTCACGGACATCTTTGAATAAGCGTATGGTTTCCGCATGGCTCATGCCTTGCACGGAAGTGCCATTTATTTCAACAATTTCATCGCCTGAAATGCAAAAATGAAACAATTCTTTTTTTATTAAAAGTCGTATTTTAACTTTTCCTTTTGAAAATCATATTTTTTGAAATCTTATTTTTTGCAAAAAGTAAATTTTTTAATTGTTTCAATTTTTTTTAATATTTCATTTTTTTAAATGACTTTTTCGTAATATCTGTGCAGATTTTTGAAAAGGATTTTGAATTTATATATATACATATTTATAATATACATATATGAAATACAGTTTATTACTCTTCTGTGAAATTTTTTTTACGCAAATAAGATTACGACCTCGTAGTTTTCTTTTCCAAAAATATTTTTGATAATTTTTTATATAGAAACTATTTCTTCAATTATTTTTCAATTCCAAAAATATTTTGATAAAATTAATTACATATGTATTTCTAAAAATATTTTTTTTTAATTTTTTTGAATTCATATATTCTCAATATTTTTTTCTAAAACTTATTTTTTCGCTCTTAAGTGACCTGCCAAAGTTGAGGAGGAGGAAGGTAGGGGGGTAAACTACCTGATAAGCAAAAATGTTTCAGATAAAAGTGTCACCGGTTTTGAAATTTTTTTGAATTAAAAAAAATTTGAACTTTTCATGTATTTTCACAGCATGTAAATTTAAAAAAAAAATTAAAATAAAAAAAATTAAAAAAAAATTAATTTTTTTTACATGCACTTGAAGAAAATACGTGAAAAAACCTGATTTTTTAAATTCAAAAAAATTTCAATATTTTAAAATTTTTTGCTTATTAGGGAGCTCACCCTCCCACCTACCTTCTCCTCAAGTTTGGCAGGCTACTTCTGGGATACCCTGTATACATACAGTGCCGGACAACAAAAGTATTGGCACAGAGAATTTTTCGCAATGTATGCAAAGTTTTTTTTCTATAATTTCTTTTCGCAAATTTTCTATAAAAATAAACTTAATACTACAATATCTCAATATATTTTTTTATTTATTGCTTTTAGACTTTTTTCGCTCTAAAAAGTTTTTGAAATTGGTTATTGAGCATATTTTGATCTAAAAGTTAATAATTTTCTGTTTCGAAAATAGTTTAATTTATAATTTTTGTTTAGAAAAAAAAAACTATTTACTGTTATTTTTTTTTAATTATTTTTTTCTATTTTTTCTTACTAAAAATTATCATTTCTTTAAAACCAATTTCTGAAAGTATTTCCTAAATTTTTTTAAATGTTATTTATAATTTTATAAAACAATTTCCATAAATTTGTTTTTTCCATTTTTTAAATTTTTTCCCTTTTTTAATTTGTTTTTCCTCTTTTATTTTTTTCTCTAAAAATTAGTTTTAGTTTTAAAATTTATGTATTTTATTCATTATACATATATATTAAGTATAAAACACCCAACTTCTCCTTCACTTACCCGCCTGCAACGCGCCGTCGTCGGCCGCTTGCCCAGATGGAAATACTGTCTTCACGAAAATACCCATATTGCCTTTAGGCGAATCGCGTCCGCCAACAATGCTAAAACCCAGCGATTTCATGCCGGGTCCCTTGAAATAGGTTATAGTCTTTTGTGTTGTACAACGGTTGGAGCCTATTAAAATATGGTAAGTTATAGAAGAAACTTGGATTTAATAAAAAAAATACGATAATACGGTAAGTATAGCATTTAAATTGAGAAAATAAGAAAATTGCCGCAGAATTTGCGATAGACACAAAAATCTGAAATGTGTAACAAAAATATCGCATGCGAGAAAAAAAGTTGCGCGCTATTTTTGCCAAATTTTCATAATTCGCAATTCCACCAGGCGCGCAGGAGCGCCCAGCAGGTGCCGGCGGCGAGTTTCCTGCAGGAAATGTTGCATACTTTCAGGCGCCGGAATTCGGAAGTACAGGGTGCACCGGGGAAAATAATTTTTTCGCAGGATTTTGCATTAATAGAAATCTGGGAAAAATTTTTTTTTGCAAATAAATTTTCTTTTATTTTAGATTTATTAATAGTTTAATATTGTGAATTATTTTATTGAAAGTGGAATCGCTTAAGATTTTTGGTTAAATGTTTATTTTCTTCAAATAAAGTTAGCCTTTTTAGTAATAATAGCGAGCATTAAATGTGATTTTTTTAATATATTAAGGAGATGAAGACGATTTTTTTTGAGTTGTTATATAAGTATTTACGTTTTTTTTGTGTACGATATTTTTTAATTTTTTTGTTATTAGATAAAAGCTATATTTGTTTGCTAAGCGATATACTAGCACTGTCGGGTTCAACTTTTTTCTGTTTGAACAGAAATCTGGGTTTTGTATTCAAAATAACATTCATTAGATTTCCAAATGCCTAAATTTCCTAATGCCACTCCACGGCAAAACCAAACTCACCATCGCTCATCGAGGCGCGTATGACTTCGGCCATTTCTTCGTCGCGTATTGTTAGTTTCGCGGCGGGCAATGAAGGACGATGATATTTTAATGAATTTAAGCAGCTTGTTGTTGTTATAGCCTTGGAACCGGCTGCCGCGTTTGTTGTATTCGAATTATTCGAAGCGGTTAATGCTGTTGGCATAGAAGATGTTGGTACAGTTAAATGTTGTTGATATAAATGTGATTGCGTTGCATGGTGTCGCTGGTGGTGGTGTTGTTGTTGTTGTTGCTGTTGGTGATTTTGTTGGTTTTGGTGTTGTTGTTGTTGGTAAGAAATGAGGTGAAAAGGATTAGCATTTGTATTAGTGTTGTTAATGAGATCGGAGGGCGTATGTTGCTGCTGCTTCTGCTGTGGTTGTTGCCTACGCTGGCTGCGCGTATCATCGTCGGTGGCGTTGGTGCTCTTTTCTGTCATATTCGCATTCACAGTGCACGCTGTTGACACCTTCGTTGCTGTCGCAGTCGTTGCCGCTGCTACCGCCGCCGTTGTTGTAGTCGGCGCCGCGCTTGCTGTTGTTTGTGTTTTAGTATTATTTGTACTATTAGTGGCTTTGGAGTTTTGGTAGTTACTGTTATTTGTTGTTGTTGTTGTTAGTCTATTGGCCTCAGCGGTAGCGCTGCCGCTGCCGCCGCCATCACTTGGCTGCGGCTGTATAAACAAACTCAGGCGCGACGAGCTGAGCCGCGAATGCGCAAACCGCAGCGAACGATAGTGCGAGTTGGACAGGTTGATGGAGTTGCGCGTGTAGTGCGTGCGTGAAGGAAATTGCTGCGGCTGCGGTTGCTGCAGGCCGCCCGAATCATCGCCAGCATCCGCAAATGCACTCGCCGTCGATGGCGCAGGCGTACCATAAGTCAGCGACGCACTACGATTGCCCGCGACGCGTCCACAACCTGCCAGCAGCTCGTCTTGTGACTGCTGTTGAACGCGCAGCAGCGCCGCGCCCTCAGAGCAGCGCTTGCGTGTCAACAGCTGCCACTTCTCATCGTCGCTGATCGTGTGCGTGGCCAGCGAGATGCTGGACGCGCGATTTGCATACACCGGCGTGTACTCAGTGTTTGTGGTGTACAGCGGCGTCAGCTCGAGATTGCGTTGCCCAGAGGAGGAGCGCGCGCGTCGACGCGTATGCTCGGCTACAAACTCACCACCATTAACAGCTGCATCCATAGAGTGACGCGGTGTGGAACAGCGTCTATGCTGCATTAGCGGCATGGGCGATGGCATCGCGCTGAGCGAATGCATTGTCGCCACACTGACCAGTGAGCGCGCATCATCATCCGCATCCAGCTCACTGGCGGCGGAGTCCATCACGTCGGAAGATGGACGTCGCGTTTCATGTTGGCGTGTTTCCTCGTTCTCCAGCGCCAACTGTAGGCTATGTAGGTCATAGCTGTTGATGCTGTCCGTGCTCTGAGTGCGCTGCGTATAGCTGAGGCGTTTGCGGGCGCGCGCCAAGTACTCATTCTGTGGATTGGTCGAGGCTGGCGCAGAAACTGGCGCCGGCTCGCAGTTGCCGCCGTGTAGAGACTGAAGGGAGTTGTATGTTTGTGCTGAGCTGCCGTCGATTTTGATTTTCGTGTAGAAATCGGTGACTGTGGCGACCTCGTCGTGCGCGATCACCAAATCGATGCAGTTGTTCGAGAAAGTGGAGAGCAGGCGCTGGACTTCGGCGAAGGATTGCATGCCACGCAAGTGCTTACCGTTTACGTTGACAATCTCGTCGCCAATGCGCAGGCGGCCATCTCTGAGTGTGAGAGAGAGAGAGAGAGAAAAAGAAAGTAATGATAAATGTTTATAGAGTAAATAAGTTTTCTTATGCTATTCACTATTCATGTATGATTGAAAACCTTCACCAGTTTACTTACTTCTGGGCCATGCCGTACGGATCAATTTCTACTATCAGATACCGGTACTGCTGTTCGTTTGTCGAGGTCATGACAGTCTTCGGCGACAGCACCAACCCAATGCAGTCTTCTTGACACTTTCTCTCCAACTTTATCTGACGGAATCGACGGCGTATGGTCTCCGTCTCGTAGTCGTAATTGTAGCCACCCAACGAGACCGAGCCACTCGTCGTGCTGCATATGCTATTACTACGCATACCACTACATCCCACTCCACTCTCTGACGAGGTCAGTGAAATCAGAGAGTTCCTCTTCAGCGTACCCGACGCAATAGATTCCGTATCTCCACAGGAGATACCAAGATTATTGCCCAGCAGTTGCACGTTCGTGGTATTGCCAACGAAAATAACACTGCCACACGCGCTTTCCACGCTTCCTCCACTAACGTTATTAACGCCTACGCCACCAACACCGCCTGCGCCACCACCTCCTCCTCCACCGTCACTGTCGTAACCCGACTCGTTCGAACTCAGACAACTACTTAATCTTTGGTAAAGTGGTTCCCAGTCCTTGGAGGAGAGGCTGTTGTTGCGCGATACTAGCACCTCGCCGCCGCCGCCGCCGCCGCACCCGCTAACCATTATGCCGCCGACGCCAGAAGCCTGCTGTGGCGAACAATTGCCAATCGCACTGTCGTCCGAGGAGTAGCGCTTGATTAGTGCGCCATTCCGATAAATCACCTTCTGTTGGTGATTTGGAGAAGTGCCTGCCAGCGAAATTGAGTCCATTGCACCGTCCGTCAACGCTGCGGCTTCACTGGGCAGCATCGGTGTCGAGTTACGATGCTGTGGAACAGGTGAATGCTGCTGGCCCACCTGCAGGTACTGCGACGCTGGGTGCGGCATCTCTTGCAGGCCACCAGCGTCAAGTGTGTGTAAACTGCAAAGCGATGGCTGCTTCATCACCGAACCGCCGTTTTCCTCAGGCAACACCGAGAGACGCGAGCGTAGAAAAGCGTACGGAAAGGCGCCGCGTCGATTAGATGACTCTTGCCCAACAACGCCCGACTGGGAAGGTGCGCTCTGCGCGCCAATCACTGTGGCTTCACCATTCGGCGAAGTGCACGTGCCTACTTTGGCGATGTCATCGCAGCTGCTCGACTTCAGATTAGTTGCTGTGCTCGTGGCACCCTTCTGCAGTTTGCCTTGCCGATTGCTGGCCAAGTTCAGGCCCTCCGTCGGATCATCGCATTTGATGTATGACGAGCTGGTCAGCTGACTAGTGGAGCTGCTGCGGTACAAATTGCTGCCGGTCGAGCCGCTCGGTTCGGCGGCTTTAATCAGATTGTGCGACTTGTGGTTGAGCATGCCAGTGGAGCCGATACGGTGGAAAAAATTCTTGATCGCTTTCTGTGAGCGGTGATGCGCGTTCGGCTGCGTTGGTGTTGACTGTTGGTTGCTGCCAGAGTTGGTGTCCTTCGATTTGTCTTGCTTCTGGTGGCTGTGGTGACCATTTTGTTGTTGCTGTTTGGTTTGTCGGTTTTGTTGTTGCTCACTCGTTTGCTGTTGGTTTTTCTGCTGTTGTTTTATCGTCTCAATAGGTCCGGATTTGCATTTCTTTAGTGTGTGCGTTTGATAGTTGTCCTTGACGTTGTCATTGTTATTGTTGTTGTGTGAGGATGTGTGAAAGAGTGAGCGAAGATCGGTGTGCGATTTGTGCGTGTTGGTGGTGTCGCTGCGTTTCAGTATATCCAACTTGCGGCTCATGCGCTTGCCCCAGGTGAAGACTGGAATGAGTGAAAAGAGAAAAGGTGATTGAGACTGTGATAAATGATAGTAGGTAAGAAATATTTTGGTCCAAAAATTTAATGATTTCATGTAGCTTCCATTCCGGCGAAAATCTCTATTATTGGTAATGGGAATGCTAATGGTCAAGGTAATGGCAGTTGTAATGGTAATGGTATTGGCAATGACTATGCCAATTGAAATGGTAATAGCAATGGTAATGGTGATGGTATTCGTAAAAGTAACGGTAATGACAATGGTATTGGTAAGGGTAGCGGCAAAGGTAATTGTAACGGTAATAGCAATGGTAATGCTAATGGTATTGGTAAAGGTAGTAGCAAAAATAATGACGAAGGTAATGTAAATGATAATAGTAATTGTAATGGTAATGGTAATTTCAACGGCAGTGCTATTGGTAAATGTAATGGCAATGGTAGCCGTAATGGTAATGAAAATAGTAGTGCTAGTATAAGAGGGGGGTAACTGAACTCAGAGTCCAGTTATTGAGTTAACTCCCAACAGTGAATCGGTAACTCAGACTCCCCTCTCAAAAAAATGTAACTCAGTTGATGTTCCGCGGCTCAATGGATTCAATTGAATAATGGTGGCTCATTTCTGCCCATATAACTCTCTCACTTCGCCTCAGTGTTTAGCATGGAAAAGTTTTGGCTTTTTTTGCATTTGCTAAACTCGTTTAAATTGTTTAGATTTTACTTTCACGAAGCCATGAATTTTATTAAAATTTAATTTTTTAAATAAAATTTTAAGTAAATTTATATTTTTAAATTAAAGTTTTAAGTAAATGAATTAGAAAACATCCGTTAACTTGCGATCTAAATTGCAACCCTGGCATTAAGTTTCAAAATATGAGTCAAAAGATCACATTCAAAAAGAGTCTATGATACGAAAGAGTGTAACATACAAAGAGTCAAATGAGTTAGTTGAATGAGCTGACTCCTTGAGTCAACTCCTGTAAATTTGCTGAGTTACCCACCCCTAGCTTATATTAACGGCAATGGTAGTTGGTGCATTTTTTTTGGGCTCGGAATTTTCGTCTACATGGAATGGGCAGTAGGGCTGATTGTTGTTGTTTCATTGATAATTCTTCCTTTTTAAATGGCGTACTCTATTCCTCTATTCCTATTCAATTCTCCCGATTGCAACTGATTCCTATCGCTGACCTATTTCAGCAAACCGCTAATCTTATATCATTCAAACTAGACAGCAGGCATTTATCCATACGCGTATTACTATCTACTCTCCTCCGCTAAGTCAATACGGCCATATCCTGCTTCCTGCATACCTTTGCCACTAGCCTCATTCTATTTTTTCCTTTTCAATCTAATTTTTAGTGCTGCCGCAGCAACACCGATTAGCCACTGGTTAAAAATTTTGCACAGCTTCTGCAAGTGCGCCACATGCCAGCCGGCTGGCTCCGAAGGAATAAGAGGCACGGGAAACTACAAAAAAATGTTACAGTTTGAATATTCTAATCTGTTTGCGCCTGCGGTCGTACATCGTTTGATTTGCGTGCCTACAATGTATGTATGTATTTAATTGTGCGCTTTCTATATTTGAACATCATTCAATGAACGCGTGGGCTGTGGTGAGGCCATCAATTATGTTGCAGTCGTCATTGGCAAACAGGCAGCGCGACGGACACAAAAATTGATGGTTGCAAATGAAACACTAAGAGACATGTAATGGGTAGGAGAGGAAGAGAAACCATGCAGCAAAATATCAGGCGCAAAAAAATAATAAAAAGTTGCCTGCAGTAGCGGCCAGTATTCATTCAAAGTAGCCAGTAAGGAAACTGCGCTGGCTATATGTACCTCGAGCACCCACTTAGTTGAATTTGATATCGGCGCTTTCGAGTTACACATAAAAACAGAATGTACATATGCACAGATAGCATACAGGAATTCAAATCAAAGCAAGTAGTTGTGACCAAACTTCGGTCGAAAGCTGTGTTTGTTTATATAAACTGTGGCGCGTGCTGAGATCTCGCACAGTGGGTGAAAATGCTTGAAGTTGCGAATGAAATAAGTGTTTAACTTACTTTGTCGTTGATTTTTTCGCATCATTAAATTGCAGTTTTTGATAAATTTAGAAAATGCGTTATTTAATATACGCCGAATGGGAACAAGAGAAAATATATCAAACATAAATGTGGTTAAACTGTGATCTTCAGATCAAGGACAAAATTTCTACGCATACTTGAGAGATGAACAAATTTTAACAAGAAGAGAAATTAACACCGCATCTGCAGCCCTCTGCCACCCCTCCCCACTGGAAAAAGTTCACTAGCGATGCGGACGTTAATGATATCAGAGCACACGAGTCAAAAAGAGTGTAATAGTTGAAGGCAGCCGTTGGACGCGGTCGTCCCCATTGAGATGTGCAATCTAAGCTCGAAATGGCACTGCACAATCTTCTGGCGACCCTTTTTGTACCTTGTCGAATTCATTGCAAATCTTTCGTATAGACTGTTGACGGCATAACTTAGAGAGTTTGTGAGAAGCAATGCGGTGTTCGAGTCGAGGTGCTCACTTGCAGAAAGGTTTAGTTCGTTTAGACGGGCAGCTCTAGTTAATACTACTTTCCCACTGCACCGTGAATAACTTTGTTCGCTCTCCCAATTACTGTCATGAACTACCCCATTAACACGGTACATTCTTAATTCGATTTGTCAGTTCATTGCTGTTTTTTTTTTTATTTTTTTTTAAATTTCCTCCTTTTCTTTGTTTTGAGTTTTTCTATTCTCTTTTGCTCTGACAGCTGAGTTCGATGAATTTCCGATTGAAATTTGAGACGACAGCGTTTTTGTTCGTAATTCGCATGGTAATTGGATATGAATACCTACAAATAAGGTAATTAGCTCAATTTTGTATGGCGAAATACGTAATTCGAAAGGTAATTGGAGCGCGGATTATGAATGAGAGAGCGAACTACGTAATTGCGGTGCCGTGAGAAAGACATATAAGGGTTCAGTCGCGCAGTCCAATTGTAATGCCCAGATGAGAATTTTCCAGATTTTTCCCTATTTGGCTTTATACAATCACCGTCGGTGATATTCGCTTTTTTTGTTATTTCGTTTTTCGAAAAATATAAATCTAATTTTAACGGTTTGATGTTTAAATATTTTTATTATAAAGATCATAACCGTTCCTGTCCCTGCTTTTTATTCATAATTTTTAGAAAAATTCTTAGTACGCAGTTTTGTAACCCATTAAATTCTAGTACAACAAAGTGCAAGCTTTTTTTTTGGCGACGTTGTTATTATTTTCTTCCATGCAAAAAAAAATATTGTTGAACATAGTAACTTTGTATGGAAGAAAATGCTTGACACCGTCAGCAAATATTTTTTCAAAAATCAACGGTATTTTGTAGACACTTCAAGCTAGAAAATTGCCGTGGTGCAACTTTGTTGAATTTTTCTATTTTTTGTACAAAGTTAGAAATTTGTATTAACATGGCTTTCGCGGAGTCTACAACAGATACAGATAGCACCAAGAGTTCCTTTAATAATAATAATAGATTGGTGCTTACACATTTGTTCGTGTTTGGCCGAGCTTTTCCTCTGATTTGTGGCGTGCGCCTTGTTGTTGTCATACAAAGGGGAGGGACCCACAGTTTTACGCCGATTCCGAACGGCGATTGTATTTTTATGAGAAGCTTTTTTATGGTAGAAATACACTCGGAAGTTTGCCATTACCTGCTGAGTGGCGACCGCCTTTCTAAATTTTTTGCGATGATGCTTTGATCAGGGCTTGAACCCAGAACCTGTGGAATGGAAGCGCGCACTGCTTACCACTACAACACAGCGGCCAAGACTTCCTTTATTTTATTGAAAAACTTTTTCAAAAAATAATTAATACTCGTACTGTAAAAAATGCTTAATGTTTTAAATGGAGGTACTGCGAAACGGAATTTTTTTCACAGCAATATACAGTTTTTTGTCCGAAAAGAGATACGAGCGTTATGAATACCCCACGGTAAGCGAGTGGACAAAAAATATATAGCGGTAAGAATGGCTCGGTGAGGAGGTCAACGTTCGGTTTTGCGAGCCTTAGGATACTCTGACTTTTTCTTCCAAAGAGCAGTGGCCGGAGCGAGCGTGATACTGAACTAGAACGCTTATTAGTCCACCTGCTATTCGTAGCTGCTACAGGAATCTGCTCGTGAAAACAGGAAACTCAAAGGAGTCTATATGCTTTGACCCGCCACCGCTAATCCTAACTTCGACTTATTCTTGCGTACTAAGGGACCCAATAGAGATGGACTACAAGCTGTCAGAGCGACTGTAGGCATCTTCGACCATCTTGAATAGATATCGAGTTAGTCGTTACCGGCCCAAAGGCAGCTTGACCACTTGAGTCCACAACGAACGCGTGTTTTGATGGAGCTAGG
>JAPVRG010096389.1:0-17133 GCA_029783565.1 Rhagoletis cerasi | reverse complement strand
CAACCTACCTTGGGTAAAGGGCAACCTACATACCAAATTTCATTAAGATATCTAAATTTTTGCTCGAGTTATCGTGTACACGGACGGACGGACGGACACACAGACATGGCTTAATCGATTACTCTTTTCATTCTGAGCATTTTGGTATATATATGTCTATATCGACCTCGATTCCTTTAGGCTGTTACAAACAACCGTTATGTGAACAAACTTGATATACCCTTGTGCACAAGTGCGCTCGGGTATAAAAACAGGAGTATACTTTTTTCGTTATAGAACAATCCTAGGGGGTGAGAGCATTAAATTTCCGACTTTACTTATTTTGAACCACCCTAGTGTGGAATCACATTACCCAGAATGGTAAAAGCTCGGTCGTACCCACGATAGTCGGGTCTGCGTAACCGGAACGACACAGATCCATATCTGGGCAAGGACTGCCACTCTCTAGTTCAACATATGTGTGAAAATTTTTAAATTTTCGGGCAACACAACAAATTTAAAACGCATTTACTGATGACACGTTATTTTTATTAATTTCAATAATCCACTTTAGAAAAAAATTAACTAGTTGTATAAAAAAAATTGCCTTGGTCTTTAAATAAAGCAAAAACTATGGATGATTGAAGCCAGTACAAATTCGCTACAACAAATAGTTTAGCAAATTCCATACAGCTAGCTGGCGAAACCACTGCGATGAAATCAACAGCCACCCAGACATTACACCTAGAAAAACCTATAACAAGGATAACAAAAACAATATCGGCACTCTAAAGAGATCAGGTGGTACTTAAACTCAGCAACCGGAAGAGACTAGCAGTCTTTTCCCAGACATAATTTTCCGGGATGCTCAGCATGCTAATACCGGCCAGAATAAGGGGCACTAACACTCTCTTTTGCCCTCCTTCGGTTCACTTTTGGACGGTTGGGCCTCATGTAAACTCAGCGAGCGCTGGGCTAAAACTCAGATATGTGCAATTGCTAGATCCTTCTGGCCGGGTGCGGACCGGGGGCAGTCAAAAGGGCTCCTTATGATTGCGAAGCCACAGCTCTTGCTAATAGTGGGGGTTATGACAGGCCAGTGTGCGATCGGTATTCACGCGGTAAGAATGCGAATCTTAACTGATCCCTTTTATATTAGCTGTCAAGAGGATGACGAGGTGGAAATATCTCAACACTTTCTGTAGAATGTCCAGCTTTTTCGAGACTAAGATGGAAACATTTTGGCTTGCATTTTCTGTCTAATTCTGAGGTGATATCAGGCATCGAAATTAGCCGCATTCTTAATTACGTAATGGGCTCACGGCGTTTCGCCGACTAAACTAATGGCATCCGTTCAGTTCCCGTAGTATCACAAAGGACAATCTCTTGATTGTCCCAGTGCATCCCTTGTCTGGGGAACCACCAAAACCTAACCTACCGAACCTCTTTTGGAAGAAAACGAAGTCGAAACTACCATTGTAGATCAAGTTCAATTGGCTGTATCCCCCTTAAATCCAAACAAATTCGACAATACCTAAGAGGATCTGTCCTTGTCTACTTATGAAAGGAATTAGATATAGCCCCAATATTCTATAAAGCCTCGCTCTTACTGATGGTGTTTTCTTTTCTACAGAAAAATTTTACCTTCTCAGTGCTCTCTTCGCACATATACTAAGGAGAGGGCAATGAAAAGGCAAAATTTTTTGTAGAAAAGAAAACGCCATGAGTCACATCCCCAGCAGATAAACAGAGACTAAAGTCGTTAATTTACCGAAGGCAGGAAAACCTGTGGGGCTATTCTCAAACGAGTTAGCGACAGTTTTCGGATCGCTATCGCTAGTTGGCGACGTGTGTTATGAATGTGGCAAGGTTGCGATAGCGATACGATATTTGTCGCTAACTCGTTTGAGAATAGCCCCACTGAACGTCTATGGTCTTCTTCTTCTTCTTGTTCTTCTTCTTCTTCTTCTTGTTCTTCTTCTTCTTCTTGTTTGGCGCTGTAACCGCCTACGCGATTTTTGGCCGAGTTCGGCAAAGCACGCCAATCATTTCTCCTCTGTTCCAACTGGCGCCAACGGGTATGGTCGCACTCCTGAAAATGGAATTAGAGCCTCGGATGAAATTCCCTCCTTTTAATTAAAATTTCGGAAGACGTTTAAAGGACTATGATTTGAAATGTCCGGGGCATCAATAGGAAAGCCGCCTTTAGACGGTTGAAGAAGACTAAGGCTGGCATCACCGCCATCCAATGCTAGCGTCTCGCCACAATCCACATACAAATGAGTTGCCTCAACATCTTGCGAGCTATGTAGGGTTGATATAAAGAGCTGAAAAGGAAAGCGAAACGTATTTTGCGTGATAAAAAGATAGAAGCAGAAATCCATGGGTGCGAAGAGCTTAGAATGCCGGCGGACCGCAAAAATGCCTGAAAATTTTATGAGAACGTGGTTAGTTCGACTTACGTAAAGTTTAAGGACCGGAAAAATTCCTGAAGGAATCTCGCTGCTGTTAGCGGAGGAAGAAAATGGCCTCATGGAGAGATTATGCGGAGAAGGACATGGCTTCACGTTGGCGTTAGTTGATCAGAGGAGAAAAGACTGGCGAGCTTTATTTGACTCGGTCGATATCGCTTAGGCGGTTACAGCACTACACCATAAGAAAATGGAAGAGAAGAAGAATAAAAAAGAGGAGAAGAAGAAGATTTTTCTGCAAGGCTACGCGGCATGTCATGTATCTATCAATCCGATGTATTTGCAAAGTGTGCAACTACTAAGCATGAAAAGTGCAACAAAATGCCAAATTACCGCGAGCAGCAAAACAAACAACAATAGCGGAATCGCACAACAACAGCAACAATTCAGCATTATTCAGTGAATACAGCAAAATAACATAGAAACATGAACGACAATGATTTCTTTATGGCACCAACAGAGTTATAATTTAGATCTAATTGCATGATATTTGCTGCATAGCAGCTGTAAGACATAAACAACAACAATAGCAACAACAACAACAACAACGTTAAACAATGCAAGCAAAAAACCAAATACAATAGCACATTACTTGGATATCTCAAAGAAAAAACAAACAAGAAAAACTAATACAATAACAAAACGCGCTGCAGTCAGCCAACAAGTGGCCACTTGGTAGCCTCCACGCTCAGCAACATTTTGTGGCAGCGAAAATTCACGGTGCAAACCAATTCATAGGCGAATGGACCAGGCAGGAGTCAACGTTGCAGAGAGGCGGAAGAAAGAGAGGAGTTCGCTTAATGCAGACGGTTGCTAAGCACGCAGCCGCTAGACGGTAAGGTGCAACGGCACACTAAGCCAATCCACGCCACGACACGAAATATTAACTCAAACACAAATAACACACAAACGGATCTGCAACATGCCACACATATGTAAATATTAGGGTGTTCGATTATTTGCTTTTTTCCAAAACCGGTTTTCATATAGTGAAAATGCTTATGTTGATATGAAGTCATGACCAAAAATTACAATAAATTATTTTATTTAGAAAAGAGTAAAGCAAAATAATTCCAATTTTTTTTTTAGATCAAAAACTAAACAAAAAAATCTGTGAAAAATTCTTGTTTGGTCCTATTTTACCATTTTTTATTTTTTATTTCTTTTTTGCATTTTTTCTGACTTTTTTCGGATTTGAGTAGTGCTCTTTCCGCCATAGTCGAGTGCTTAGAGATACCTAATGCCGCTCGGGAGGTCCATGGTCTTATTTCTGGTCCCAGCAACATCAAAAAAGTGTTTCAACTAGCGGTCGCTCCTCGGCAGACAATGGCAAACCTCCGAGTGTACTTCTGCCATAAAAAAGCTTCTTCGGAAGCGGAGTAAAAGTGTAGATCTCTCCATTTGTTGTCACAATATCAAGAAGCAGAACATGAATTGGAGGAGCAACTCGGCCAAACACGTAGAAAACGTTTAAGCGCCTAACATTCATTTATTGTTATCAAATATAATATACTTTTCATTCCAAAAATAACCTAGGATATCATTTTAAAACTAATAAGGGGGTTCCCTCAAACTGGAAAAAGGCTTGAAAACTTCGAAAAACTCAAAAATATTATTGAGAGATCAAGATTTGTATGAAATGAAAAAAACCCGTTTGATCGTTAAAAAAATCCGGTTTATTCGATATTTGAAAAATCGAGATTTCAAAAAACCTGTCTATAGATATAAAAAAAAAACAACCGGTAGAAACAAGTTTGGAAAACCCGAGTCGATCCCCCTAGTAAATATATGTGGCGATGATTATAAGAGTCGCAGGTTGCATGTTGCCCACTACAACCAACAAACGACTATTAACATGTGTACTTGTTGAGTTGACTGTTGCTGCCACCAAAATCAAAAAAGCGAAAAAACAAAAAAATGTTCATACATATGTACTTAAATCCAATTGAAAAATCGTCAATTGCTGAAGGAATTTTATTGAGCGTTTGCGTGTTGTCCACATATTAGGAGCAATGATTTTGCCGATAGGATTTTCTTGCGACGTCATCAGTAAGCTAGTGAAACACGAAAATAGTGGAAGAAAATGAAAAAAGCAATAATAAATACTCTACGCTGCACTTAGCCTTGCGTTTTCTCCACAATTGCTGCCAATGTGTCTGCATAGCATTGCTTTGTCGATGTCGATGGTGTTTTTTTTTTGTTCTACAACTACACCTATACATACATATGTATGTATGTACATGCAATACGTATCTATCTGCTGAGGAGTAATGATATGGTACATCCATGCAACTAAAAATGGCAAAAGTAATGAATGAACCAATGAATGAATCTGCCATTTTCGTAGCAAAAATTTATTGAAAAGCGCATCTAATGAGCTACTTTACTCGCTGCATGCCAGCCAGCCCAGCCAATGTGGCAGCCATAGAGCATCAAACTATATACATATGCACATGCATGCATGTATGCCCATGAAGATAAATCCATCAGTACATATTTTCTGTTGCACGTGAAGTTACGATATTACTAGTGCAAATGTTGTTGCTGTTGTCGGATGATTGTTCACGACTATTGTCTGTGGCCACGGCTGTTGTTGCTCAAGTGCAATTGTTGGCATTGCATGCGTTGAATATTCCGTATAATTGCAACAAATGCGATTTAAAGTTCATGTGGCATTTGCGAAGGGAGTGCTTGTTCGGCTACAAAAAAGCAGCAAATGCATGCGATATACTATGAGCAAGACGATAGAATCGTTATGTGGCAAGTTGCGCATTGGCAGTGGAGTAGCGAATTCGTTGGAAGATAATTTCAGGTGGGTTCTTTCTTTTCTTTTGGTTTTTATGTAGATCGACAGCAAGTCTTTTGTATAACAAATAATGATAATGATAGAGCAAAATGTTTTGGATTGCATATGTATAGCAAACACGAAGGCTTAGAAGGTGTTAGAAAACCAAATTTCGTTAGAAGAAAACTAATTGGTATGGATATAGTCCTAATTCCAATCTCGAGCCCGAGTTTCACTTATTATTTTTGTTGAGGATAGAGCAGTGAAAACTTATGGTGATTTCGTTTCTTCCACAAAATGTTGCCTTTCCATAGTGCAAAATATGTTTGATGTTGCACTCAACCCCGTAAAAGTGTAAGTTTTTGCCTACTTACCCTTGTCTAGCTCACGCATTTGATAATATTTTCGGATTAAGCAACCATCTGATTTTCAGGGCAACAATATCCGCTGACAAAGCTTGAAAGGCCAGAGAATGTGCCTTTTTTGCCTTGCTAGAGTACGACATTTTAAGAAACGAACACACAATTTTCTCACCGGTTTGCCTTTATTTTATAATCAAAAGGTGACATTTTTTGGTAGAAACGAAACCACCATTAATATCTTTTGTGCTTCCCACATGGATTTATATTCCATCCAGTATCCGAGAGAATTTTTAGTATTGAGCCGAAATCTCTAGTCCTTGGCGTTTGTGCATCAGTGCAGGATGCCGTTTCAGAATATGCCGCGTAGTTTCGATAGCCGTCCTACAATATCTGCATCGCTCCTGCCAGCAAATTCCCAGTTTAGGCAGATGGTAGCTTAGCCTTTAATTTACTGCAAAAAATCCCGCGATAGTTCTTAAGTTATTTTTGGATAAGCTCATGCATTCCTTGGACCTGGAACCAAGCTCTATTGGTCAGACCAACGATGTTCAGCTCATTAAGGCACACAGTTTAGACATTACCTGATGAGATCTGAGGGCCCTTAAAGCCGCTTGACTGTCAGTCAAGTTCTGATTCCGATAGTTGCGCTAGATATTGAAGACCGCGCATCTTACTGTAGCGTATTTTTCAATATGGAAAGTAATCCAAATACATTCATCCCGTTACTTTTTCAGTCAATGAGCCTTCGGTGTAATTTATCCGATATGTTTTGGATACGCATACCTGCCCAATTCTTTTTATTACTGAATTCTGTTTTAAACTCTTTTGCAAAACTAAACTTCAATCGATCTTTCTATAACTCAGAAACTCTTCTAACGCTATGTTGGTACCCGCCATCCTTAGGAGAGCCTGCGTTAAGTGGTAGGAACTAAAAGAACTTTCAAGAATATTCTCATGGCTCCAGCTATGCAAACGCATACCAGTCTTTGTATCTTGGCGAGCGCCTTGATGGCCCCGTTGTGTGGCTCTATCAACCCGGATGATTGCTCTCTAAGCTATCATGGGTCGTACTATCGCCTTTTAGACCCTTCTCAGTATTTATGGCGACAACCCCAACTTTTTCCGGCGATGGGCCTACACTTCATAGATGATCTTACAGATTTCTTCCCAAATCACGTGTATTTCTATCTATCCGTGTCGTCTTCAGACCATCAAGCTCAGCTTTTGCAGCATATACATTAGCTTCACCTTGGCACACCCTTTTTTGGTTGCATTCATGCTAAATTAGTTTCTATCGTACAGGGCGTTTTCGAACTTTCTCGTAAATATTATTATGATGTCATTGGTTGAACTAGTATTCGTTAAACCCTGAAGCAGTTCGTCGACAACTATGTTCCATAGTAGTGGAGATAATACTCCAGTCCTTGTTGTTACGGTTACAATAATTCTTTTCGTACAAATTAGTATTTCTACCTATCTGGTACTGAGCATGTATGTAATTTATCCAGGTCACGAGGCTATTATTTACTACCGTGCGAATCAATGCACTGTTTATTGCAGCATGTGAGGTGCTACCAAACGCACTCCCGATGGTCAGAAAAGCGCATAAGGCTATATCCTGTTTTAAGCCACCCCGAAGTATACTTGTCAGCTTGAGGAATGCGGTTTCAGTAGAACGGCCTGCCGTATGTGGCAGATTTTCCTTAAGTAACTGAAGGTAGGTTTGGTATATTGCGAAATAAATGTATTAATGCTCAGTTTTGGTATTTATTAAAACATTTGCGGTCTAAGAGACCTGTGTGGTATAACGAAGAGTGTTGTGTTGTACTGCTACAGATAAATACGAAACATACAAAGCCACGCTGCAGCCATTAACTACGCAAGCGAGAGCAGAGTGATACCGGGAGAAGAGGAGAGAAGAGAGACGTCTATTCAAAAGGAATAGACCAGAGGCAAAACGACGTGAATGCGAATAGCTTGAGATTCTCGCAGATAGGAATGTGACTTGAAAATTCTATCATAAAGTAAGGCAGCAATCACAACGTTTCAATATCTAGGCTGGTTCCGGTAGAGACGACGATGGAAATCTGGTAACAGATGTCCAAAGTACACTTGAGATATAGACGGAAAAATTCTCAACGCTTTTTAATGTCGACATCGACGCCTGTTTGATAAAGAATAACCCAGATCAATGTATAAGGACGATGCTGACGTTCCTCCACTCGACCATAACGAGGTGAGAACAGCAATAAGGCGGCTTAAAAGCAACAATACTAGAAAGCGTAGTAAGAGCTGCAAACCTGAATTGAAGCGGCACCATATACAGCAAAAGATGGGGTACGTATCTGGTAGTATTCAATAGAAAATACAAAGTTCTGACGTGAAACCGTAAATCATTCGCAGAATCTTTCTCTCGAAAACTCCAAGAGCCGCTTCACCAGATGTTTTTATTGTCCATACCTCCGCGCCATACACCAGCACAGACAAGATGAGTGACTTATAGAGTGTGATTTTTGTACGACGAGAGAGGACTTTACTTCTCAATTGCCTACTCAGTCCAAAGAAGCACTCGTTGGCAAGAGTTATTCTCCGTTGGATTTCAAGGCTGACATTATTATTGGTGTTAATGCTGGTTCCCAGATAAACGAAGTTGTCTACTTTTTCAAACTTGTACCTGTCAACAGTGAGTGGGTGCCAAGACGCGTATGCTCTGACTGTTTGTGTGATGACAGGAGATACTTAGCTTTGTCCTCGTTCACCACCAGACCCATTCGCTTTGCTTCTCTATCTAATCCCGAGAAGGCAGAAAAGACGTAGCTCTTGTTTTTACCGATAATGTCGATGTCGTCGGCATACGCCAGCAATTGCACGCTCTAGTAAAGTATTGTGCCTGAGCGGTTCAGATCTGCGGCTCTTATTATCTTCTCCAGCATCAGATTAAAAAAATCACACGAAAGGGAGTCACCTTGTCTGAAACCTCGCTTGGTATCAAACGGCTCGGAGAGGTGCTTCCCAATTCTGACGAAGCTGGTGATATTGCTCAACGTCATTTTACATAGCCGCATTAGTTTCGCGGGGATACCAAACTCAGACATCGCGGCATAAAAGCAGCTTGTTTTCGTGCTGTCAAAAGCGCATTTGAAATCAACAAATAGGTGGTGTGTGCCGATCCTATTCTCGCGGGTTTTTTCCAAGATTTGACGTAATGTGAATACCTGATCTATGGTGGATTTGCCAGGTCTAAAGCCACACTGATAAGGTCCAATCAGCTCGTTGACGGTGGGCTTCACACAATACAATCGATAAGACCTTGTAACCTATGCTTAGAAGGCTGATCCTGCGTACTTGAATGGCTTAGCTGGGCGACCGTCAGCTCCAGCAGCTTTGTTGTTTTTCAGCCGCGTAATCGCTTTTCGTACCTCATCATAGTCAGGCGGTGGGTCATCGACTGGGGCTCGGGTTCTTCTTCTCCACTACTTTCAGTGCTGTTGCTATTCAATGGAGTGGAAAAGTATTTGTTTCGTACTGCTGGGAAAAAATCGAGCAATACTAATGCTTATTTCAGTACGACTTGCCTTGGAAACTACTATTGCATTAGTGCCAGTGCTACTAAAGGGGAATTTTTTCGTAAGTATTGCTTATATACATATAAATGTATGCATGTATTCTTTTTTCAGAGGAGGAAGCATCGAAAGCCTTAATCCCTTACTGTCAGTAAAACGGAACAAGCGACTGTGGATGATCCTCTCATCTACCCCATGGTGTCTAAAAGACAACTAGGGCGGTAGGATCCCAGTATTTATGTATGTGCATATTTATTGTATGTGCATACATATGTATGTCTGTTTAATAACTGTTTTCCCCGAGTACAAACCAATTTAGTGTTTTCCTATAACTTCATAAAATTTATCTCGGACTGAATAAACATCACAGCATTTTATGCAATTATTAGAAAATAAATTTCCCACAGTAAAAAACTACTTCGGTTTATTATTTATGTTCAGCCAAAAAAAAATACGCATCAGAAAACACGAGAGTGAGAGAAAGTGTGAGCGCCTACATTTAGCACGTGTATCTTAGCAACATTTCATTGTATACATGTTGTGCACTACGATTGAATCGATACACAAACAACGGAGCAGCAGCAGGTTATCAACACACCGGAAGTGCATTTCCCGCCTAAAACCCATTGCATTTGATGTTGAGCGCAACATGTTGCTGCAAGTGGAAATACACTGCGTCTATACGCATGTGTTGGTAAGTACTTACGTATGTCAATCTGTGTAGGTATGTAGCATGAGTGTGTAGGTGTTTTCGCATTCAATGCCAGTGGTTCTCTAACCACTGTCAATCAGAAATCATGAAAATCTGATTTATTGTTCTGAACATCGTACGATTTAAAATTGGTGCGATTTACAAAACTTTTTTTGGATATTTCTTAGCAAAAAGACAAAAGTTTTGCACTAAATCGATGAATATTACTTAAATAATGTGTTTTAAGAGGTTTTCATTTGAAAATTTTTCTACTTACATTACAAATGTTGAAAAATATTTTGCAAATCATACCGATTTTAATCCCGTGATCATCATGCAAGCCAAACAATGATGCCGTAGAACAGAATGGGACGCACAACCGCTGTGTACATCCAGTTCACAATGTGAGGCCTCAATCCTCATTTTTCCTTATCACTGATTTACAGGCGTACATGGCAGTTATAGCTTTCTTGCACCGCTCTTCTATATTGCGCCGCCAAGTTAACCTTCTGTCAAGAGTAACGCCCAGACATCTAACTTCCTCCGAAAAAGTCAGCACGATGCCGTTCAAGGAAGGAAGCTGTAGCCGGAAAGTTTTCGTTTTCTTTGAAAAGAGAATTATGCCCGTTTTTGCCGGATTGACACTAACGCCAACTTCTTTGGATCAGGTGTCCACGACGCGTAAGGCGCCTTGAACTAAGTAACATAGAATTTGGGGGTGCTTACCAACTGCCGTCAGGGCAAGATCATCCGCGTAAGCAATGACTTAGAAACCTGTACCCTGCAACCCTGACAGCAGAGTATCCACCGTTAGATTCCAAAGGAGTGCGGAGAAAACACCGCCGTGTGGAGTGCCGCAGCTTGCATATCTTGTTATTGATACCTCCCCATCTCCGAAAATATAGCTCTACTGCGTAGGAGGTGATGAAAAAACTCAACCAGAGGGTGATCCAGCCCAAGGCGAGTTAGGACTTTGGGAACAGCCTGCGGGATAACAGTATTGAAGGCACCCTCGATATCTAGGAACAGGCCTAGTGCAAATTCCTTAACAGCGAGTGCCTTTTCAATGGTGCTGAAAATACCATGTAAAGCTGTATCCACAGATATACCTTTCCAATAGGCGTGTTGACAGGTAGATAGTCATTTACATCAATTTCCTGTCGGATCTGCGAGTCTAGAAGTCTTTCCAGAATCTGGAGAAAGAAAGAAGTAAGGCTTATTAGTCGAAAGTCACTTGGCTTCACGTGCGAGGGTATACCTCCCTTAGGTATGAACGAAACTTTCGCCAGGGTCCAAACCTTGGGTATAAAACTAAGACAAGCCATATAGATTAAGACAAGTATCGGACGTAAAAATCCAGATGCTGACTGAAGTTCGGCAGGGAAAATACCATCCATGCCTGGAGATTTGTAGGGCTGGAAGGACTTTATGGCCCAGTCTATCCTCTTTACATCAATAAAGTCCGCTGAAGCAACGGCCGCTCAGAGTTAATAACCGCGGTGCTAGATTCCGCAGTACACCCTGGAAAGTGCGCGTTCATTAGGACTTCAAGCATTTCTTCACGAGTTGAGGTCCAGTCGCCATTTGGTTTCTGAATATACATCAGGTTCGTCGGACTTTTTGCATGCACCTTTCGCAGGCGATTGCCCTCCCATCCCCGCCCTATACTATCGCAATAATCCTTCCAGGAGTCCCTTTGGGATTTCCTGGTGGCATTTTTAAATCTCTTCAGGGTTGCCTTGTATGCAGTTCAAGAACCATCACGCTTTGCTGCATTAAATAAATTCCTGCTTTTCTTCCTTAGAGAGGCGATTTCTTTGGTCCACCAGTGTGGCTTCCTCTTTCCTCGCGGAAGTAAAATTGTGCAGGAAGCAAAGAAGGCCAGATTATAGGCACCGGTAATGAAATCGACGGCTTCCTCAATTTGTTCCGATGAGCTTAACTCACCGAGATATAAGCAAGGTTTGCGAATGAAAGCTCCGCTTCATCAGGTGGTGACAGTAAGCCTAGCTTACTGAGAGAAGCATCATTGAGCAGAGGCCCCGAGATTACCTCCCTAAAATTAGTGCAGTCGGCACGTCTCTTATTTCTGTAAGCAGCTGAGGCCGAAAATTCAAAGAAGTTTACGAATGAAAGATGTGATCAGAGAATGAATGGTCGTTCAGTACTTTCCACTCCCTACTACTCTCAAAGAACGAGTTAAAGTAATATCTAGTACCTCCTTCCTATTTGAGGTAACAAAATTACAATATTACAGATGGCTAGATTATATAGCAGTATAAAATCAAGTAACAACTCACCTCTAGTGTTGATGTCGGTAGATTTCCATACCGCGTGATACGCGTTTTGATCGGCCCCGATAACGATAGGAAACTTCCTCGAATTGACCTATTTCACCACGTACAGGGCAGCCTTGGCGATCGTAGGCCATGTAGGCCGAGACCAGCCAGAGTTTTGTGGATTCGCTTTCCACCGCTGAACTGTGTGAGTAAATTATAAGAAATACATTTTTTAATTAATATACATGATCTGATCTTACCTGCTACTGGGCCGACACTATGTGGTAAGCGTCAGAGTTGAGTCCACAGACCCTGTTCTTTACAACCCAAGGTTTATCTGTAGAACCTTCATCCACAGCTCAAAGAAGTTCGTCCCCATCCATCACTTCTGGCGGGGATCCATGGTTCCATCGAACGCCGCAACGATGGTATCATCGGCGTCCTCTGAATCCGACGTCAGAAGCAGGTTCTCGAATTCCCTCGTCTATCGGTTAAGTACCATTCCATCACCAGAAAAAGATTGCGTATCGCTATCTATTTCCGCTGCCGAGCCTGAACTCACCAATGGACAAGTGGCCTCGAGAACCCCCTGGACCTCTTGGTAGTGGGATAACATTCGCCTTATTTTATATCAAGACACGCAAGAAGCCCCGATTGTGTTAACATTTGGGAAACCCTGAAGCAAATACACCTCTCCCACGGCAACACTCATACAAAGCTACTACATATAAAGGCAAATACTTACACACACAAATAAATAAATGGATGCAAGCAGCCAAGTCCAGCAACTACCGAAGCAACAGTAAAAGCCAACAGCAACAAGCCAACAACAATTACATACATAAATATGTAAAAACAACGGTGGCAACAAGCAACAGCAAAGCAAGTTGCTGTTGCAGCGCTCGTATCGTTGCCGGTCGCTGGTCGTTTTGGACGGTCGACAGCCGCAAGTCGCTAGTCGACGACAGTCGCGCTATCAAAGTTGGAAATTTGCCTTCTTCTTACCTAAATGTGAATTTCGGTTTTGAAAATTCAGTTGGTGTTCGACCAGCAGATGCAACGAACGGTTAACAGCGGCAAAACGGCGAAATAGTAACAAAATCAACAAATTGAATTGGGTAGAAGAGGTCAACTCGTTTAATCGGTTAAAAGTGCAAGCTCATACAAAATAAAAAAAGAAGTGTTAAAATAAAAAAAAATAAAAAACAGACAAAGAAGGTGTGTAAATTTTTAATTAGCAATGCGCTGTTGAGTTTTTGCTGTTAAAAACTTACAAAGTTGGTTTTTTTCAAAACCCGCTGCAGTGCGCAAATTTCTGAAAGTGATAATTGTTAAATGAAAAGGATGTACATACGTGTGTGTGCGTGTGTTTAAATTTTTTTTCCAAAATTTTGTGGAAAAAAATTGTCAAAGCTTTATGCGCCTTAATGTGTTATTGCTTTATTGGCTTGTAAAAATTTGCTTTGACGTGTTGACACTTGGAATTACAAATTTCTTCGCTTTGATAAATCAGTTACCCATTGCAGACCAAATTTATTTCGTTTTCTTATTTTTTTTGTTCTTTTGTGCACTTTTCTCTGCACTTCCGCTTCATTGCATAAAATTGCAACAAATTGTTGCATGCAACTAATTAACAAATTTTTAATGACACAACAAATTACGTGGATGTGCAGTTAAAAAGTTCAGTTTTATGTCTTCCTTGGCAAACCCACAAAAGCACATACATACATATGTACGTTTACATATGTATTTACATATATATGTTACGTTTGGTTTAGGATGGCTGTATGTACATATGTACATACCAAATATGTACATATGATATTAAAAATTAATGCATCTGTATAATAATAATAAAATTTTGGCGTTAACACTTTTGCTAAGTGCTTGGCCGAGCTTCTCCTCCGATTTGTGGTGTGCGTCTTGATGTTGCTACATAAATGGAGGCACCTAAGGTTTAACGCCGCTCCGGTCGACGAATGAATTTTATGAGAAGCTTTTTCATGGCAGAAATACAGTCGGAAGTTTGCCATAGCCTGCCGAGGAGCGGTCGCCGTTAGAAAAACACCTTTTTCTATTTTTTTGCGATGCTGCTTTGACCAGGGATCGAACCCAGGTCATACGGAGTGTTAGTACGCACCTCTAACCACTCAGCCACAGCGGCCCTATATATGTATACATTTTTACAAACATACATATGTACCAACGCGTACATGCACTTTTTATATACATTTGTAAGTATTTACTTGAAAAATTTGATAAATAAAAAAACAATAGTTACTTTTTTCGTACTGAGGAAATGAGTAGAATTTTGAATGAAATATACAGCAAATCTGTAGGTATTCCTTAGAAAGCTTAAGTATTACATGCTTAAGTACTTACATACATATGTCCATATAAAAAATCCATAAATATATATATTTTTTTAATTCTTAGAATTCAGCGGATTTGAATCCAGCACTTTCTTCACCAGTTTCACTGTGATAAAGAAACTAGAAGTGGTGCTCGATAGAACTTCTAACTTTGATTAAGGGCGTATCTTTTTCTTTTTACTCTCGGATGGCAGTGAAAAACCATGAAGATATCAAAAGTCGAAGCTCAAATTTTTCAATTCAAAAAAGTCTCAAAATGTCGAAAGCTAATGAGTTCTTTAGAAAACTGTTTTGTGACACGTACAGGTAATTGAGTGCAGTAAGTCACAAAATTTAGAAAAATAAGTTGTACTTTTGGATTTTCAAATAATTCTATTGATCAATTTCGTTACATTATGTATATATCCACTTCCGGGAGAATGTTTTCCAGTTCAAATCTATATGGAATGCGAAAATTATAATCAATTGAGTATTAGTAATTTTTTTAAATAAACGCTACTTTAAAAAGCAAACATAGATTTGTTAAAATAGCATTCGTTAAGAATTATTTAAAGGAAATAAAAATATTATCCACTTTCGATGGTTTCTCCTTTAAAAAACTAATGGGCAATTTGTGTAGGTAGTAGGTACTAGGTCAGGAAAAAATAATAAAAAAATTCCATTGCGTAAATTTTCCGGGAAAATTAATTTTTCTTTTAGAGATATTTTTGTTGTCTTTTTAAAAAAAAAAAACATTTTATTTTAAATTAATTAGTTTTCCTTTTTTATGTAAATTATTAAAAATTCTAAAATATGCATGTCATCACATCTCTTTTTGCATCAGCAATTTGGGTAGGTATTAGTTTTACTTAGCTACGAAAAAAAGAATAAAAAAAATTCCATTAAGAAAATTTTCCGAGAAACCCCCTTTTTCATTTTCGTTAACTTCTAATTTCCATACTAGGGGTATTTTTAACTAATACTGTTTGAATTTTGAGTAAAAGCTTAATCTTAAGTTAACTAATTTTTAGCTTTTCATGAAATTTGTTAAAAATTCTAAAACATGCATGTCATCAATAAAAATTACTCTCTATGTGCTAGAAAAAAACAAAGCTGAATTAATTTAACATACCTAGATACTTAAAAAAACAAGTAAAGAAGTCTAAGTTCGGGCGAAACCGAATATTAAATACCCGGCGCACGTATTAAACATCGTTTTTTCATGATTCTGAAACCTTCCGTTACGTGGTAAACAGGAGTGATTTAATATTCAGTTAGACTTAAAGAAATAATTTAGTTGTGTTTGGCAGAAATCGATAAAGCGGCTTCCGAGATAAGTCATACGTGGGCGGTGTCACGCCCATTTTCCAAAAGTAGGTAGGCTAGCCAGCAACTTCTGTCTCAATATGTCATTGCAATTAATTACACGGTGCGACAGTGAAAACTAACCCGAAACAAAACATACATACATACGAAGAGCAGCTTTTAGGCAGTGTCGAATGCAACATGAAAAAAGCAAATAAAAAACTTTTTAATACGTTATAAAACTATTCTAATAAGTTATAAAACAAAAGAAGATGGGCATATGTATAACGCTCGTATCTCTTTTCGGACAAAAAACTGTATATTGCTGTGAAAAAATTCCATTTCGCAGTGTCTCCTCTTTTAAGACAAGCATTTTTTACAGTACGAGTATTAGTTACTTTTTTAAACAGTTTCCCAGTAAAGTAAAGGAACTCCTGGTACTATGAGCACCTTTGGTACACCCCGCGACTAAATGATACGGTCTAACAAACGCCATCGATGTAAACCCAAATTTCTAACTTTATACAAAACTTAGAAAAATTCAACAAAGTTGCACAGCGAAAATTTTCTAGTTTGAAGTGTCCACAAAATAACGTTGATTTTTGAAATTTTTTTTGACGGTATCTCGCGTTTCTTCCATACAGAGATGCTATATTCGAAATATTTTTTTTTTTTGGTTGGAAGAAAGTAATAACCGTCTCAAAAAAAAAATAAAAATCAACGAGAATTTTTAGCCTCTTGAAACTTGCACTTTTTTGTACTAGAATTTAATGGGCTACAAAACCGCGTACTTAAAATTTGTCTACAAAGTTTTAAACGTGGATTTATATGGAACTTAAATATTATATAACAAGTAAGGGCAGCACTGTCTTCGGCTATGCCGAAGGCTTCATACCTTTCATGAACATCAAAAAACTTAATTTAACCCTTGATTTCTTTAGGAGCTACACATTACTTATACTAAATTGATGTACACTGTGAACTACACAGATGGTAGAGTTATATCACAAAAACTTATATCTGAACATTCTTTATAGATCACCGACATTGCATGATTAATTAGTAAGTAGCTCACGAAACTGTTCGGGTTTGTATCTGAACAATCAGTTGAATGGGAGCTATCGGTTATAGTTACCCGATCTTTATCATTTTCCCTGTTAGCTCTCTGTTGATAATATTTGAAAAAACTGCGAAATTTCATGTTCATAGCTGCATAAATGGAGGAGTAATAACGAAAATCTCATATCTGAACAATCAGATATATGGGAGCAATATGTTATAGTGATCAGATCTGTGCCATTTTTATTGTAAGTATTCTGCTGACAATTAGTGAAAACAGTGCAAAAT
>JAPVRG010096388.1:0-12905 GCA_029783565.1 Rhagoletis cerasi | reverse complement strand
CTTGGTCTTTTAGAAAATGATGAGCATTGGAATGACACTCTCAAAGAAGCTATCTTCTTACAGTCAGCACTACATCTAAGAGAAAATTCTCTATTATAAAAGTTGTTTGCCAGCCATCAAACTGCATGTCCTTATGGACCACATTCCGGAAATATTTATATTTATATTTATGCGAAGACATTTTGTTTAATGAACGTCAGCGGCTCAATTAACCTGGATTACCATGTTGTGATCGCATTTTTAATAGAATCTTAGTTCTAATTGAGGATAAGGATATCGCCCTTAGCGAAAAATATCTAAACAGCTTTGGTATACCTTCCCTAAAAAGAAATCAGGAGCAAACTTTTTGCAGCATTCGGAAAAATGGTCCGCTGGCAAAAGTTTTACAGGAAGCCATATTTATACTGTGGGATGAGTGCACTGTGACTAACCGTGCTCATATGAAAGCAGTCGATCGCACTTTAAGAGCTTTAAGAAGCTGTGATGAGATTTTTGGAGGCGTAACTTTTCTTTTCGGATCGATGGATACGTCACTGTAGACTCCAGAATTGTTAAAGTGGTGCGCTCCCTAGACGACTTGATTTATGAAGTGTATCCAGATATTGGAAATATTTAAAGCAAACCATACAATTGGCTGTACGAGAGAGCAATTGTCTCGCCAAGGAATGTTAATGTTGAAGAGATTAATAGCATCGCAATGCAAAAAATTGGTGGAGAATTTAACCATTTTGCTTCCATCGACACAGCACTTAACCTTGAAGATGCCGTCCATTATCCAACTGACTTCTTAAATTCGTTAAACCCGGCTGACTTACCGCCTCAAAAACTAACTCTTACAAATGGGATTCCAGTTATATTGTTACGTAATCTTCGACCACTCGCACTGTGCAATGGCACACTGTAGTAAATTCAATTCCCTACAAAAAGCTCAATAACACCAAAATCGCTAACATCGATATTTCTTGAGATATTAGGTTTTGAAGTAAACTAAAAAATCAGCAATTTCTACAATTTAGCTCAATAATTCATGAAAATTCCACACTACCTCATTTTCAAAACCCCATATTTCTCAGGAAATATCGATGTTAGCGATTTGTTGTTATTGAACTTTTTGTAGGAAATTGAGTTTACTACAAATTTGTCATTTGAATTTTTTCTATAGTTGTTGTTTACGAGATAGGGGCCAAAAAACGAGAATTTCATAAAAAAATTGGGTTCAGTGACCCGTACTAACGCGCTGGTGGGAGTTAGGGTTACGGCGCAATGGACACTTTTGTAAAGCATTCAATTCTGAAGAAACTCTATCATTGACCAAGATTATACCATAAAATGCCACTGAGCTGTAGAGTTTTGAAGAAAAAATACCAAAGTTTACCTGTATTTTATATGGGAAATCTTTGAACGCCTTGGGCGAGTACTTAATGTTAATATTAAGGTTTCAAATTTTCAGGGAGTTTTTTTAAGGTATTTTCCACAAAATTTCGAGGTGGGAGTGAAAAAAAAACAATAGTCGCCAAAAAAAAACGCCCTAATGTACATACATTGGAATTTTGTTGAAGTAGCTAAAATATGTGATTGCCTCTTGATTTGGGTTCATTTGAACTCGTTGCTGTTTACTATATTGCAAAAATCGGACACAATACTCGTAAATTTTAGGGGAAGGAAGGCATCTCTTGTCCTCACAACTATGCTTGCATGCATTTTTGTGGTTGTTTGGGAGGGTAAATAAACACGCATACTGTTAGGGTGCCCCAGAAGTTTGCTTTTGCAGAATTCGATATGCATACCCTCTTCAATACTTCCTTTTCGCCTAAATTACGTATATACATACATATATGTATACTAGAGTGGTTAAAAAAAAAAATATTTTTGGAAATTCACAAACGCTACCTCAAAATATTGTTATTTGGGATAAAAAAGAAGATACGTATTTTTTTGTTTTGAAAACAAACTTTTTTTAGAGGTCGCGCTGGTCGTTTTTTTCATAAAAAAGTAGATGCTCTAAACTTTTTTATTTTCGTGACATGTTAAGGTGCAGCTAAAAATTTTGTTTTTACATGTAATTATTCTAGTATTATTGTAGATTATTCCCTAAATTACATGTCTGTATTGGACAGTTAGAACGGGTCTGGCGCCCGAAAATATGCGTTCGAGAAGGGAATGCAATAATTAAAGCGTTGATACTGAATGTTTTACGCATTACAATGAGTTAAAACTCGACACCAGGCTGTTTTTGAGATCGCTGATTACGAATCTGAAGTCAACTTTTCAAAACTAAAAATGGTGCATCCAATATGGCGATCACTTTTTTAAAAACTGATTGGATTCTTTCAAAACTTGGAACTCGTTTTAATTTAAGTAAATTTTTTAAAAATTTAAAGCCATATTTTAACTGCCATTTTGAATTTTAAAAAATTGATTTCAGATTCGTAATCAGCGACCCCAAAAACTACCAAGTGCCGAGTTTCGAACAAATCCAGTAAATTTTTAAAAATTTATCACCATTTTGAATCCGCCATTTTGAATTTAGAAAAACTGACTTCAGAAACCTAATCAGGAATCCCAGAAACCCCCCGGCTACAAGTTCCAACCCATAACGATGCGTAAATCGTTCAGTATCAACGTTTTAATTTTAGTAATCTTTTTTCGAAAGCATATTTTCGGGCACTAGGCCCATTCTAACTGTCCAAGTCTGGCATATAATTAAGGGAATGTTTCCCAATAATACCAAAGTAATTACATGTAAAAACAACATTTTTAGCTGCATTTTAACTTGTCACGAAAATAAAAAAATTGAGAACATCAGCGTTTTTATAAAAATTCGACCAGCGCGACCTCTAAAAAATTTTTTTTTCAAAATAAAAAAATACGTTTCTCTTCTTTTATCACAAAGAACAATAATTTGAGGTAGCGTTTATGGATTTAAAAAAAAATTTTTTTTGAACCACTCTAATGTATACAATGTACTACAATAATTCGCATAGATTGAAAATTTTTCACGTACGTTTTCAGTTTTTCAACATGCTATTGAAGGGTACTAATTTTAAAATAAAGTTTCCCATTTTTTAAATTCAACTTACCTAACAAATCCATCTCGTCGAAAATCCTTGCCTAAACTGTTTTCTCTTCTACTTTCAGGGCCGGATCAACGAATCCTAATACTCGAACCGAGGATATACCAGGCTGGGATCCTTCATAAACCCGAGTCGTGAACGGAATGCTTCGGATACCGAGAAACTTATACCTCAACTAGAACTCCGGCACTTCCGAGCTCATTTATGGCAGAGGAATCCCACAACGAGGCGTACAGCAAGTGAAACCGCTCCCATCAACACTAGTCATATTACCCCCTGATACGGGAAGTTCAAAGGCGTTTATTTAGATTTCTGCGAATGTAAAACGGGCCAGCTTGATGAAGCGCGGTAGGGCCACGGACTTCACCCTTGGTGTGTGGCCCAAAAAGTCCCACGTACCGATCCTTGTCTAGCCAACTCAATGATGCTTGCAAGAGACCGGAATATCATAGACTTTATAGATGGCAGCAATGAAAAAGTCAGGATCTCTAGTGTCTCCAACCTGCACTGGAAAAATGAGATCTACAAGCGAAGCGGGACAAACCAAAATCTGCTCTCATCATGTTACAGGAGTACGTAGGTAAGTTGTCTTGTTAGAAGACCAATGGAGCCGTTCAAGGCTGGGATCATTGAAATTACCCTAACCTTGAAATGAAGTCGTCGAGGTGTGGTTGTGATTCCAAGTGTTTTCAACCCAGGCATGCCTATGTACAATGGGAGAATGGTCAATATGGTGGAAATAGATCGAACAATATGCAAGTAGTCTTGCTTCTCAACAACGAAAGCTTAGACATTATAGGGAAGAGCGACAGCAACATTGAAGCGCCTAAACACTTAACAGCATTCGTTGAAACTGATGAGCCATCCAGCGAACATGAAAGCGGCGTTTTTTGAATGTCCATTTCAAGTCATATAAAGGCGTGCTTTAAAAAACGAAAGAAGTCATTAAAATGTTGTTGTCCTAACAGTATGAAAATTCTCCAAACCAATTTGGGAATGTTGCTTAACTGATAGTCCTAGATCAGATATAAATCTGCGTCGTTCCGGTTACGTGTGTGTGTTTCAATATCCTTGAAAAACTAAAAACTATTTTTCACTAAAAGTTACCGGCAGCCTACAGCAGTAAAACAAGATATCGCTAGCTTAGAGTGAAAAGTTGATATGCCCACTTTTTATAAAAAATTTTGTTTTGATGCAAGAAGCAAGAACAACAATTTCTAACTGTTTCATTTCAGTTACACTCAAATTTGCTAAGTCCAATATAGTCACAGAAAATATTATACGTGCCATTTGTATTCAAATTTTTGCAAAACAATTGCTTGAAGAAAATGATTTTCAAAGGTTTTTATTCTCTCTTGTAAAATTTGAAAAAAAAACGTGACTTAGCAACTTTTCACTCTAAGCTAGCGATATACATTATTTAGGTCAAAGGAAAAAATTAAAAGTGAAATTCGCAGAAAAAATTTCGCCATATTCTCTGATGCACCCTAATGCACGAATACTTGAGTTTTGTTGGGTTCGATACAGTTTGGCTTGGTTCGGTTTGATTTGGTATGCCGCTCTGCATACTTTGGCATTGCAGCGCGAAACCGCATTCAATGGTATTTGGTGCACCGTGAATTTCACTTTATTTTACTCATTCCTCTAGCCGGTGTAGCGGCGATCCAGCGATCCAGCGATCCAACAGCAATCAAACGATCCAGCGGGCCAGTGTTCCGTTGACGCACAAAACTGCCTGCTGTTTTGTTGCTATTGCTGTTTATATTGCTTTGGCTTTGGCTACTGTCCTCCCGCGACGATCAGCCCCCGCCCCGAATCGATAGCTCAGCTTATGCGGCGGTTCATTCGCGTTTCGTAGTCAAAACAAGTTTTAGTATTTATGCTCTTTACCTTATTTTATACGTATGAATGTATTTACAATGTAGTTGTATACATATTTGTAGGCATGCTTTTATTTTAATTCGTTTCACCTTATTCGTTTTGTGATATGGTGTTATTTGGCTTTGTAGATACATATGTGTGTGTGTGTTTATGTATGTATATTTGGCTATTTTGCGTGCACATTTTTTGATATAAATTTATACATATGTACATATGCCTATGTACGTACATAGTATGTTTGCTTGTGTATTCAGTCATTTCATATGTACATACATACACACATATGCACTACATTATAGAAAATTCTTCGCAAATTGTTGGAATTTGCGGCATTCATTGGTAATTCCCAAAGTGATTCGGAGCAAAATAAAAATTCCAATCATTTCAAGCATATTCCAAAGCTATTCGGTCTTCTGTAAACACAGAATACGTTTTTTATTCCAGATACAATATGCATGCACATACATATGTACATAAGTATAGTACATATATACGAAATCAAAAATCAAAATTTTAATCAATTTCATTTTTTTTAATATTTTTAATTTGAATCAGTTATACATTTGCTTCTTTTTGACCAGTACCTACAGCCGCCATCTAAATGACCTTTGACAATAAAGCGCGCCAATAGCTATATACAAATGTTTAGGCGCGGTTGCTAACACCAGGCGCCTAAATGCATGCTATGTAATGCTGCATGTGCAAACATTTCCTTTATTATATAAATGAAATTTTTGCACATGCACTTCTCAACTGCACTGTAATACAACTTTCTTAAGTTGTAATTTGATGGCAATTTAAAGTATGCTTGGCCTAGTCTCATGTATCCTCCGGACAATGCTTCCGGAGTCTTTTGCGTACTCTGCTTGTGCTTGGCTTACAACCTTGCAGAGGTGGTAATTGATGATTACCATTGGCCACAGTGTCAATAAATATTTTTTTTTATATAAATATATATGTACATGCAAATATACTGGTCTCCCCTCTCACTTATGGCGATTTCTTTTCTACAAAAAATGTTGCCTTTTCATTGCCCTCTCCTTATTATTTGTGCATAGAGGGCAATGTGGAGGCAACATTTTTCCGTAGAAAAGAAAACACCATTAGTTATTCACAAATGTGCATACGTATGTAGATATGCAAGTACTTCATACATGAATGTCCGAGGGTTGTTGAGAATATTCGCATTCGCAATCGTTGAGCTTCCGTATTACGCTCGGAACACTTTGACGACAGCAAGCGACAGGCAGCATCTGTTAAACTTTAAATACATACATACGTTCTTATGGACACAATTATTTTGACGACAGCACGACGTCTTGGCTGCGAGACTGCAATTGTCGACGTCGCCAGATTAGATCTATTTCTATTTTTTCAGCGTTCTCAGCAGGGATGGAATTTGAAAATTTCAAACTGTGCCGAACTTAGCCCAAAAAATGTGCGAAAATGTAATTGAAAGTGCCGAAGTTATGGCGTTTTCTATTCTACAAGAAATGTTGGCTTTTTATTGCTCTCTCCTAGGCATTTGTGCGAAGAGGGCAAAGAGGAGGTAAAATGTTTAGATAGAAAATAAAACGCCATTAGACAAATTTGAAATAAACTTTCCATTAAAAAAAGAAACTTTATTTCAAATGAATTCATCAACAACAAAAAAAAAGCAATAAGCGTTTTTAATATGTCTATTATTTTGTTTATACCTACGCAAGAATCGCACTAACGTTTATACCTGTCTTCATAGCATACTCGATGAAACCGTATTCAAAAGTACCTACATAAATAAATCTGCAATTTCTATTCGACATACATATGTTTAGTAGTTAATTTATTTGGTTCGCCGAAATGAAAGCGAAAATTATTATAACTAGCAGGGACATAAATACTGTTACACATTTTATGCTAAAAAATTAAAAATAGTGAGGGATTTCGGACCAAATTTTTTGTACAAATTTATTGAAATATATTGTTTTCAAAAAGGAAATAGTCGGACTGGCAAATCATCAGTAGCCGCACGCACTTTCTTTCACTGGGAAATTGTCCACAGCATCGAATCAAAGCTGTTTTAAGAGAATCAATGTTGAGGTGTCTTTTCTGGCAAACCATGTCATCTAAAACTGTCCAAAATTTCTAATCCCGCTCCAAGCCTCAAGTCTTTTTTAATAAATTGACTCATGGACTACTGCGTGACATTCATCTCTCGTGCCATGATTTTCTGTTTTCGAAGCGGATTTCGCTTAATTCTTGATTTGCCAGCTTTGATGATTTGCGGCACATAAGAAATATTATTACATTCACTTGCCATACTGGGTAATTTTTGAATTTCGCCAAATAGTGCCAAAAATCAGTCGATTGTGCGTAAAGTGCCAACGGGAGTCGAAAGAACGGAAAAATGCACAATTGTGCGTACTTTTCCATCACTGGTTCTCAGAGATCAAAAAATGACACTGAAGATGGCACAACGCCGAAACCGGCTTGTCTCCAAACCAAACTTGACAAGGTATGACGGAAATTCGTTCCAAAGTAAATCATTTTGCCAACCGGTCGGAAAAATCAACCAACACCAGCAAAAAAAGCTCTTCCTCTTCTTTTATGTCAAACTCATACGAATTCATGATGTCGCTGCCGTGTTCAAAAAATTCATGTCGACATCGACAACTTGGCAGCTGTAGCCCGTGACCCGTCGTTTTCAATGTGTTCCAACTAGAGATGGGCACGGGCCCCTGCGTAAGCCCTCCGGTACGGACCGAAATATTTGCTGTCAGCACGAACTCGTGCGTGCATGGGCGCTCAGTAAAATTTCATAAAAGCACGAATAAGCACGAAAAATCCCGTTATTAATACTACAAAAATTTATTTATTTATTTATTTATTAATTTCAGTCAAATGGCCAACAATTCCTTACTGACTATAATACAAAAAAGCTTAAGAACAGACCACTTCCTCCATCAAAAGTAAACCTCTGAAGTGATGGGAGAGCACAGGAAACATGAAATTAACCAAATATAAAATGGTGATGCGGGACGCCAAGGAGACGTGCAGCCTCCGCAAGGATGATGCTAAAAACACTCGGCAAACCATTCCTGCAGAATATTCCAGAGTGCAGCTGCCTCTCTCTGTATGATGTACTGAAATCCATATGAAACAACCCAATAAAAGCACGGACTGTATGAAAATATTTAGTGTTGCCAAGGCACAAGAATTTAGTAGCAGCCCCCGTTTAGAAAAATTTTCAAATCAAACAAAAATCATGCCTACCCCTCGGTAATTTTCAGAAATGCGAAAACAAATAAACTCTATAAAAATAGCTAGGCCAGGTGTAAAAAGCTCGCTTTCGCCCGAACTCATACTTCTGTACTTGTACAAAACTTCCATTGTATAGGAAGTGGGCGTGTTTGTTGTCCGATTTTATGCATTTTCAATAGCAATCTTCCTTGTTTCGAATAATAATGTGTGCCAGGTTTCCGTTCGATATTTCGAATCTCAGTTTATAACTTAATTATTCATTGTGCAATGATCAGGGCGGACAGAATTATACATATAAGGTGTATCGACAGCCGCCTTAGCCGAATAGTTAGAGGTACGTACTACCTCTAAATTAATTTCCACCATGAAAAAATTTACTCATAGGAACCATTTATATTCCTCCATTGGTGCACCCCACAGATTTGGCGGAAACCTCGGCTAAACAATTAAAAAATTGAGCACCAAATAATTTTCTTGTGTGGGAGTTGGTTTTGCGCCGATTTTGAAACTTTTCAGTATCTTATTAACGGAAGCTAAAGGAACTGTGTATGCCAAGTACAGATTGATTTGAAATAATCAGTTTCTTTACCAAAAGACTAATTCAAATATCAGTGTTTATCGATTTTCAACAATTTTTCTATGTGTACATGCAGACATACATACATACAAATATGTATAAGTACGTATGTATATAGAAATATATGTACGAATACGTATACCAGAAGCTACACCATTCCTTGGGCAAATAATTTAGTGAATCAGATGATTTGTGGTCGTTGTTGTTATACTTGAACTTTATCGGCCATATATTCGTACTTCTGATGTTTTGACGTTCTTTTGCGTAAGATTTGAGCAAAGAAATGCTCGTAAGAATGTACCTACATATTTATAAGACAACGTCTATGGTACTGCAGCAGCATAAATATTTCAAGATACCATCCGGCACTTACTTCTCAGCCACTACCCGCTGTCCCATGTGTCTGAAAGCTGGCCAAATAAAAGTATTGCATTCTTGTCATTCGTGTATCGATTGGAGCTTCAGTTGCAAAGCTATAACTTTTAAATCAATGGAGTAATGAATGTGTGTTGCCAACTCGTACCAATAAAAAGGACACTATATGTTCCTATATACTTATATATACATATATATGTATGTAACTGCTTACAAATACTTGTGTGAGTATGCATTCATATGTGTTTATTTGTGTGTTCCTGACGTAAGGAAAGAAAACTCGTATTGGAAACATGAATAAAAAATCGTAATAAAAATAGTTAGCCTCCAGAGCAGCAATCGCAACCACAGCAGCAGCATCATCAGCAACAACTTGCAACTATCCTGCCGTGGCGATGAAACCAGTTCGCGCGCGCCAGAACACTACGCAAGCTGGAAGCCCAATCATTACTTGAATGAGCGGAACCGAGCTGACCGGAGCCGAGCCGAAGAGGAACGTAAGGTATGCAGCCCAAAAGTATTTCAAGCTTGCGCGCGGCAATTTGTGAGCGCAGCCGCAACTTCGAGTGGCTTGGTCGGCGTTGCAGCCTGGCTTGGCCTGTTTAACTTGACTGTTGTGGCCAGTTGGTCCCGTGCGGCGATCGTTTGGTATTTGTCTGCAGCTTTTTGCGTTTATTATTAGGAATGCGAAATTCGGTACAACACATATGTACATATGTATATGTACATGCATACATACATACATATGCACACACATACCAGGGTTTTTGCGAATATTCGCATTCGCAACCGCGGAGCTTCCGCCTTAATACTAACATTCGCGTTCGCTTTCGCATTCGCAAAAATCATTGCAAATCTTTTGCGAATGCGAATATTTTGCAAGTGCACTGATGTATATGTATATGTATATCTGGCAAACAAAATGAAAAATTGTAGCCAATTCACATCTTCTAAGCGACCACTTTTTTGTGTTTTCGTGATAATTGTCAAAATTTGCAGGCAGAGAAGTAAAGATAAAAGGGAATGTGACAAACTTGACAGCCAAGTTCACAAATTAAATAAATTTAAAGAGCGATCTTGCCATAATGCTAGATTCTTCAAGTGAAAGTCCTCTGAACGGCTCCGCTTTCTTGGTCATGTCGTCCGAATGGACACAGACGCTCCAGCCCTGAAGGTATTCGACTCGAAAATCCGCTGGTGGAAGCAGGCGAAGAGGGAGGCCTCCTCTGCGTTGGAAATACCAGGTGGAGAAGGACTTGGCTTGCCTTGGCATTTCCAATTTGCGTCAGTTGACACAGAAGCGAAACAATTGGAGTGCTTTGTTCGACTCGGCCAAAATCGCTTAGGCGGTTACAGCGCCAAACAGGAAGAAGAAGAAAAACCATGATAAAAAATATAGAAGGTAGAACCGCTTAGAGACACTTTTAGCATTTTTTTTGTTTGCCAAAATTATACTTTTAAAATTTACTCACAAACTCACACACACATTCTCGTTTTCAATCTCAAACAAACACAATTTTGAGCAATTTAATTTTTTTATTTTAAATTTTGTATGATTTGCTTTGTTTTTATCATGGTAACAACTTCTTAAGCTTCTTTTGTCGTGATAGCCATATTATAAAATCAAGCTGAAAACGATATTCTAAACTAGAGCTGGGATACTATCGATAGAACCGCCACTCGATAGTTTAAAACATCGATAGTATCGATAGTACTATCGTCGTAAACCACATTATGTAACAGTATTGAATTGGAACGCTCAATTGTTTGAAAATTTATACAAAATTATTAAATTACTTTGTAAATTAAAGATATCATATATTTATATATACATATATATATTTACTACCGATAGTATCCCAGCTCTATTCTAAACCAGTGGCAACCCTCCAACATGTAGTTTAGAAATAAATAATAATTATAGATTGGCGCTTACACAATATGTTAGTGTTTGGCCGAGCTTCTCCTCCGATTTGTGGCGTGCGCCTTGATCTTGTCACGCAAAGGCGAGGGACCTGCAGTTTTACGCCGATTGTATTTTCATGAGAAGCTGTTTTTCATGGCAGAAATACACTCGGAGGTTTAACCATTGCATGCCGAAGGGCGACCGCTATTAGAATAAACTTTTATTTTATTTCTTTTTTTGATGCTGTCGGAAACCGGGCCTGAACCCAAGTCCTGCGGAAAGGTAGTGCGAACTGCTAACCATTACACCAAAGCGGCCGCCCATATGAGATTGTTAGATTGCTCAAAATAAAGTTCCGAGGGTAGCTGATGTCCACAGCATGTTGATGGAATATAAGCCGAGAAGTTTCAGCTTTAGTCTAGTGACAGCAAGGTAACTAAGAAAATGATTTCACCTCTTTACCCTTGAAGCAACTTCGGCAATAAGGGTCCGGGAAGTATGGGCTCCTAATGGAAAGTGCCCGGTGAGGACACCTGTCAAAATCGAGATTTTGATGCTTAGTCACTGCAGGAGATCGTTGACCGCCCGCGGTCGACCACCGGTCGGAAGGACTTTGAAACTTTGCGTATCGCTGAGCCAACTATAAGTCCATCTGTCCAGGGTGCTCTAAAACCACGGTGTCCTGGGACCCAAATCAGCTTGATGATGAGGCATTCCCCGGTTATACGGTGTTCATGGTCAGCACGCATTTAGCATTTTAGCACTTTGCCAAAAAATGCAACGCATTTTCCATACAAATGCTAAAATGCTAAATGCTAAAGTGCTAAATGCGTGCTGAGCATGAACACCGTATTAGTCTCGATCTTACCATAAGTGCGCCCTGCCGCCTAGTTATAGAGTAGATGTACTTCTGCGTAGCCAGTCAGCTACCTTTTTAATAGTTGCGACCTCCATTTGAAAAACGCTGCAAGAATTCGGCAGCCAGAACATGAAGTTTAAGAAGAGGTCCTTACAAAACACACCGCCTCAAACTCTGCCTTTTGACTAGAGAAGGATCCGTTTGGAGCTAAACTCGGTTCAGCAAAGTCAAAGTTTACAAAAATTGCCATACGCGGGGTAGAAGGAAAACCCCGAGCTTCTTAGCCTGGTGGCGGTGCGAGCTTCGGCAGTCTTACCTGCAAAGACTACGCTAAGCATAGACTAGGAGTGGTTCGGCGCAGAGACCGAAAAAAATCGTTAAATATCATGATTTTTATTTTTCGATCAAAAATAATCGTTATTTTTGATTTTAATTTTTTTCGATCATTTTTAACCGTTATAACGGAGACTGCTTTTTTATGACCGTTTTAATCTTTTATGATCGAAAAAAATTAAAATCAAAAATAACGATTATTTTTTCATCGAAAAAATAAAAATCAAACAATAACGATTAAATTTGATCGAAACAAGTAAAAAAGTCTAAGTTCGGGTAAAACCGAACGATACTGAAACCTAACGTTACGTGGTAAACAGGGCTGGTGTAAACAGGGCTGGTTTTTTACCCTTTTTAAAACTTTATCGATAATTTAGCTATGCTTGGTAGAAATCGGCAAAGCGGTTACCGATATAAACTTAAGTAGTCATGAGTGGGCGGCGTCACGCCCTTTTTCCCTAAGTCCATAAAAATCTTACTTCTTGTTACGAGATTGTTGTGAGTACCAATTTTGAGTAAACTCCTTCTTCTTTATTGGCGCTGTAACCGCCTAAGCGATTTTGGCCGAGTCCAAAACAGCACGCCAGTCATTTCTCTTCTGTGCTAACTGACGCCAATTGGAAATGCCAAGTGAAGCCAAGTCCTTCTCCACCTGGTCTT
>JAPVRG010096384.1:0-12627 GCA_029783565.1 Rhagoletis cerasi | reverse complement strand
TATATTACAAGTATGTAAGTGATTTTTATATGCTAAAGCAGCTTTAAAAAAAACCTCTAAGGTTGATTATAAATTTTATTACAGACCAACCTAATATCCACGCACGCCGGCAATTTTCTGTCAAAAATTTCTCATGTTCATACAACTTGCATGGGGACAACCATGGTGCAATAATAGAAGGTGGTGTTAGCCGTATATAAGTAAAAAATTACACTAACAAATTATACGGAATTCGTTTTGTCAAATTACAACAAACACATCATTTTGACGTAACGCTCACCACGGCGAAAAAGTCAGCTGCCTTCCCAACACCACCTTGTATAAATTCGCCTTGGGGACAACCGAAATTAAACGGCGCACAGAAGAGTATTTGTCTAGTAAAATCGGTCAAAATTATCTGGTGTAAGATAAAACAGAACACTGAACACAAACACGGCGACACAAACAAACAAATTTTACGGCGTGAATTAACAAACGGCGTCCGCTTTTATTAGGTTGTGCTGTTAGACATATAATTAAAATGATTGACTTAAATATATAAGTGGTATTCTTTCTGAACGTTCCCTGTTCCACTTTTCTTTTAACTTACATTTTTTCAAAAAAATATATAAAATTCATTAAAAAACAAGCTTTCCAATATCGAGTGGCAAAATTACCGTGAAGGTCGATTTCAAGGTCATCCCGCGGACAGCATGGGTTTTTAACCGATAACCCCTCTTTTTTATCTCGAATTCAGAAAGAACGGAAAATTCTACGTTCAGATAACGCATCACATATGGGGTTCATTTGACCTTGAGGGTCAATCTTCCTTTTCAATATTTTCTTTTTCAACAAGTTAACTCAACTTCTTCTTCTTAAGCGATTTTTGCCGAGTCCAGCAGAGCACGCCAGTCGTTTATCTTCCGTGCCCACCACTTAATCGTAGTTTGGTAAACTTGATTCAAAAATATTGAAAAAGAAGATTCATCTCCATATGACCTTAAGGGTCAAATGAACCTCACATATGATATGTTATCTGAACGTAGAATTTTCCGTACTTTCTTGAATCCGAGATGAAAAATTTAAAAAACCATGTTGACCTCGAGATGATCTTGAAATTGACGCTCACGGTCATTTTGTCACTCGGCATGGAAAGCTTGTTTTTTTTTTAATTTTTTTTTTAATCTTAATTAAAAGAAAAATGGCCAGGAGGATGGGGTTAACGTTCAGAAAGACTGCCCACAAACAAATAAACATAATACTTATGTAAAAATACTACTAGCCTCTAAGTTCATTGCAATTCATTGTAAATATTCCTGAACAGCATCTAGTCGGTGGTACTACTTATTTATCTTTAAATTACTTCCTGATTAACACACTGTTATGTATTTAGTTTTACGCAAACGATAAACAGCATTTAAAATATTAAATATATGTACATAAATATATATAAATAGTATAAAAACTAGGATATTAACTAGTTTATAAGTATTTTTATCTAAACGATTCTTATAAGTAGATATAAAAATCGATCTAACAATAAAATCAAAAGATTGAACATTCGAAAATAAAATAAAAATCTTAAAGAATTTGTGTTTTTACCAAGTACTTGAGTTCTTTTTTCCTACTAAAGCGTAAAATTTAACAGATTTGATCCCCCTATCAAAAAAATTTTGACCGCACGAAGAAACGTCCGATAATGGACAGTGGCTAATCGACTTTGCCGCCATCTGAAACTCTGTAGTCTACAGCGCCTAGTTCCACGATAACAGGATTCTTCAGCATACATGGCAATCTGTTGATCAAAAAAACAAGAAACGAAATCGAGCTCAAGAATTTGTACGGAAAATCGTATCCGAGCTTAAGCTCACTTTTTATGCATGAGGCCCATTGAGTCGATGTCCTACCACCCGACTATATATGACGAGGTACGAATACATAGAAATTTCGCGGCTGAAAAACAACAAAGCTGCTGGAGCTGATGACCTATCCACTCGGCTAACTAATTAAGTACGACGGCGGCAGAGAGCTTATGTGACTGATCATCATTGCAAAACAGTAATCTTCTGAAAATGAGCTGGGATTTGCAACAGAAACTTGTGATGTGGATGTACACCGCAAACTAATATTCTTGATATGATTCTCATTGATCTATACGAGTACATAAAGGAAATTGCGAAGTACTCAGCAGTAAAACAAAGAGACTCGGAGCTGCTATTTAAAGCTCAATTATAGAAAATATTCCGATAGCAAATAAATCCACTGTGCGGTTCCCATCCAGAAAGGAAGGAGAAGAGGGCACGTTGCTGGTTAGGAGACCATCTGTGTATACACAGACGAGTCCAAGATGGACTGTGGTGTAGGAACAGGAATCTATTCTAAAGAGCATGGTGTGTTTCCTCCGGGCCCGTAGTTTTCAGGGGGACGGACGTATTTAGTACCAGGCCCGGAGTTTCTCTTGACGGCCCTGGCCGCAGCTGATGCGAGGAAACAGTATTTTACTCCCTGCCTGACTTCCTTCTTTCAAACTTCAAAGAACGATCGCCGTGTCGAGATATTGAGAAAATGTGTATTTATGATCCGATTTTGATAAAATTAGAAACGTATCCTGGGTGCGACAAGAAATATTCCTACGAGAAATGAATCCGCTAGGTGCTGCTAGAGTCGAGGTATTCATAAAATCTGTAGTTGCCCTCCGATTTTGAAGAAACTAAAAACGTATACTCCAGGTGTAATGAGAAATACTTTCACGAAAAATTGATCCGCTAGATGGCGCTACAGTCGAGTTATTTAAAAAAGCCGTATTTATGATATTAGTAAGGTATGCTGCAGGTGAATTAGAAATGCTTTTACGAAAAATGGATCCGCTATGTGGCGCTGGAGTCGAAGTGTTCAGTAAATCCTTATTTATAGTCTGATTTAGATGAAATTTAAAACGTATGCTTCAGATGTGATGAGGAATACTTTTACGAAAAATGGCACCAGAGTCGAGTTATTCAGAAAACCCGTATTCATGGTCCGATTTTGATGATATTAAAAAGGAATTCTGTGAGTGCGATTAGAAATACTTTTACGAAAAATTAATCCGCTAATTGGCGCTGGAGTCGAGATATTCAGAAAATCCTTATTTATAGTTCGATTTAGAAGAAATTAAAAATCTATACTGTATATATGATGAGAAACACACTTACCAAAAATAAATCCATTAGATGGACCTGTAGTCGAGAAATCAATATTTATGGTTCGACTTAATTCTAGTCTAATAAGCTTTGTGCAGTTAAAATATTTGCTATCTATTTATATAAATGGCTACATGAATAAACTTGTATATTGGTAACAAAGTTCAGATGTGTATTTAATATAAAATCTCCAAGTTTGAGATAAGTACATTTTGCAAAAAAGATAGTGTCAAAGCTTTCTTTTAGCTCTTATACTTTTACCAAAGGTGGTGTTTTCGAATGAACATTTAATTTTTACTAGTTCGGATTTTTTGATTATTTTTAACTTTTATTTGGGCAAGCTATTTAATTTAGCAAATATGTACATAAAAAATTAATTTATTTCGTAAAAATTTGCTCTTCTCATAGGAGCATTATATAATCCTAATATAATCCAAATTGGATCGTATTCATTACATGAAAATATCTCGACTGCTGCGCCACCTAGCGGGTCTGTTTTCCATCTCACGTTCGGGTTACAAGCTAAATCGAACCATAAATACGGTTTTTACAAATATGTATGCACATATTTTTATATGAATGGCTACTCTTGTAAAAAAAATTGCTGAAAATTCAAAATGATATTGTTGCAACATGTTAATTTTTTTAATAATTTTAATTTCAAATATAGTTTGATCCATAACAGAAACCACATAAATAGATGTTTCAAAGCTTACACAAAGTTCACAAAAAGTTCGAACTTTTTATTCAGAATTTTTAGAATATTTTCGAGTATACAGTTTTGTAGTCCATTCAATTTTAGTATGATAAAATGCAAGTCTTAAGACGCTAGAAATTACCTTTGGTTTTATAGATTTTTTTGGCGAAGGCGTGGTGCATTTTCTTCCATATAACGCAAAAAAAAATATATTTTTATGTGGAAGACAATGCACAACACCCTTGTCAAAAAAATCAAAGGTAATTTTAAGTGACTTACGCTTTATTATACAAAAATTGAATGGGCTGAAGAAAATGCATTTCGAAAATTTTTTTGATGACAATTTTGTGAAGTTTGATTGATTTTTGTGAATTTTGTGCAGGCATCTTTTATTTATGTGGTTTCTGTTATAGATCGAACTATATTTTAAATGAAAATTATTAAAAATAAATAAATAGATATATAAGTTGCAAACAATACCATTTTGAATTTTGGTGCTATTATTTTGACCGCAGCTGTAACTGCGAGTCTATTTTACCATAATACGGTATTGTGATCGGTCCTTAATACGTGTGGTATTTTCAATGAAATAAAAGTTCAAAAGCGTATTAAAAAGATTTTAAAGACAAATGAATGAATTTTTCATTGTTTTTGTTTTATTTCGATTTTTCTTTTTTTATTTAAATTGTTTGTCGTTATATTTAAATTGTAATTATTAACATTTTTATTGTAAGTATTTGTATTGCATATAGAGCGAAAGGTCTAACGAGTGGCTGAAAAGTACTGTGTGCAGTTAGATTTTATTTTTGTTCAGTAGTTTTCTATTCAAGTTTTTCAGTTTATTCGTTCAAATTTTTATTTCCTTAGCTGAGTTAAACAGTCGCAGATAATGTTTATGGTATATATGTATGTATGTGTTTGTATCTTGAAAAGCGTTGCGATTTTATCTTATTCACTACAAACTCAACTGCCCTTCAGGATTTTCATATTTTTGGCAAACATACACATTTCAGCGCCCTTCCACTGCATTCATTATAAGTAGTTTATAATAAATAAAATTAAAAAAAATTATATTTCTTTACAAATTCAAAAGGCAAAACTATACAAACGTAACGGGAATAAAATTTCAATATTTTCTGCGCTATTTCCAATCTGTTGTTGGAGAAAGCAATTTAATTTTCCCGATATGGTTCATATAATTAGCTCACTTAAATCACATAAGTTGACAACTTTTTTCGCCATCTCAGTGTCGCATGTACTTTCCTCTTCGTATTCACTTCTCATATTTCTATGCCCGACATCGTTGTGCTGGCCTCCACCAAAACGACTACATGTGATGCCACTGTGTGGCCACAACGGACGTATTATCATTTAATCGCGCAATTTCCTCGTACAATCCATGACCCAGCCAGGACAGGTGTATTTTACTGTAACGTGTTGGGCACAAACGCAATGGATTGCCACGCCTCAAACCCTGATCAGTCTCACCATACTCGTCAAGATAGGGCGGATAAACAAAGCATCCCTTATTGCGTCCCAAATAGACAATTTGGCAATCGCGTACGCGCAAGAAAACGCAAATTTCCGCGCCACAAAAGTGGGCATGATAAGTGCAAGCGCCTACGGTTCGACCATCTAATTCTGGCTGGCAACAGAATGACTGTGCGCATATAGTTTTTCCACATACCAAGCACATCGTTGGTGTTTTCATCTCTTCGCGCTCGCTGTTCGGGCAAATGAAGTCCGAAACACTGTTTATAAGATCACTGAAGTCTTCGGGTAGATCCACCAATCTGGGCACTGGACGCGTGCATGGTACCACAGCAAAATCTCTGCCACAGCGCTTCTTTTTTGTTGCCACGTCGCAGTAAACTATATCGGGATGCGAGGCAAATATCTCCAGAATGGATGCATAGCAACCTTCACTATCGAAATATGTTTCCAGTCCAGTCTGCAGTCCTAAATATTTACACATATTCTCGTATGTGTCACTGGCCGTATAATTGAGCTCATCCGGAAATTCGACTTCAGTAACAAAGTGGAAGAACAGACAACAGCAACGCAAAAATTCACGCATTTCCATTTTGATGTGATCATAAAGCGCGGCAATTGTGCTCAAATTGCATGGTGCCTTGAACTCATCGTCGGCAATATATTCACCCATTAACGCCTCGGCATCGGTAGTTGGTGGTATTGTCGACTGCGTTTTTTGTGTCTCCTCCGTTTTCGGTGGCGTTTGCGGTTGTGGCCTGGATCGACCAAATTGTTGTGTGGACGTGCATGCTTGACGGCGAGCTGCAAAATTGTATTTGCGATAGAATTTTGCTATGTTATCACGTATTTTTTGTGGTAACTGCTTCACTTCCTGATCATATTCCTCATCGACATCCATTTCCATGCCGCTGTGAGCTGTAGATGGTTCGAAAAGCACGATTGCCTTCACCATATTTGCGAGAAAGAATAGCTGCACAGCGTAGAAGTCCATAATGCTGCCGTTGGCCACCACGGCTTTCTCTATAATAGAAAAGTTCAGCGAATTAGCAAATGTAAATGCATAATACTAATGTTTGAAAAGCAATGTACTCACGTGATGATGAGAAGAGTAGATTTGGAACCATGCATATCACTTGCACCATCATGTTAAAACAATTCCACTCCACTACCGAGTTGCCTTTCTGTTTGAAGATTGTGTCAAGCAATTCAGCAGCTCGTTCCTTTAAATTCTTCACATCTGTACAAGACAGATTCACGCCATACAGACAGCTTGCACGTATGAGACCGCTTAGGCAGCTTTTGTGTCGTATGGACATTTCGCTTTTGAATGGCTTACCCACTGCACGCAGATACACTTCCAATGCTTGCACTGTGTATATGCATGTATTCCACAGCCACAGCAGTCCTTCCTTCTCGGACTTTTCAAAATCGATTGGTGCATGTTGACGCACTGATTTTATGTAATGTTGTAAATAATTTGTCCAGCTTGTCGGCAACTCTAATTTGTCAATGGGTTGTGCGATGCGCTCGAATTGTGCGATGTTAGCATACAGATTTGCGCGGGACAATATTGAATGGGCCGGTGGTAAAACTCGATCGATATTTCCTTCAAGCGCTGGCATACTCAATTCATCGCCAAGTGTTTTCATGACTTCAATCCACATATCGATGGGAAACAATTCGTCACCTTTGTGAAAAACCAAAGGCATGGAGTACTTCGATAGTGGCGCACATATCGGAAGTACCGAATTACTTAGACAACGGCAATAAGGGCATTGAAATTCAGTACTCTGTGGTGTTTGCTGAAAGGGTTGACGACCGCGATGTGGGCGACGTTGCTCTTTCGATTCTTCGTTGTTGTAGTACTCCTGCCAGCAATCGACGTGCATTACGTGGCCACAACTGCTCGTATGCACCGAGTATTCATATTTCGTGTCAGGCTTCAACACTTTCGACTTCTGCACGAATGCTGAGTAGACAAGTGTCGGTCCATCCTTGCTAACGGCACAATCCTCAAAACATAGAATACATTTAAAGCTTTGCTCTTCCGGCTGCTGTAAGCGCCGCTCCACTCCGAGACAAGCTACAGAATTATATGCAACAGCACCTTCTTCGTCCATCATCGAAACATCTTCTTGCCATTCCATCGCAGTCGACGGATCACGAGTGCTTGGTTGTACGTTAGCGCTAGCAAACATTTCGGCATTCGATTTCATAAAATTATTTTGGGCATTTTGCATTTGTGCCATTATTTTAGCGCGTCGTTCGGCGGCCAAACGTGCACGTTCTTCTTTCTCTTGCTTTTCCTGCTCGGCAGCGGTGAGTGGACGTGACACCTCAACTGATTCGTCTTCTGCTGGCATTGTATCCTCTGATCCACCGGCAGCTGCTTCGTCTTTGACTTGTAGCTCCTTGAATTTCTTAATCGTCCAGAGTATGAAATCACGATGAGCTTCAACCTGCAACGGTTACAATAGATGAGTACTTTTGGAGAAATAAATTAAATATAAAATCTATACCCTGGCGCTGTGCGATAGCTCTTCTAATTTGGGTAGCATATTATATTTTTGAGCCTGTTCGTGGAAAGAGAGGAACGGATAATAGCCCGATTGCTCCTCTTGTAGGCCATAGCCAATTAGGTACAGTGCCTGTTGGGAAATTGATTAGCTGGAGTTCAACTACAAAAAGGTGATGGTACAACAATTTAACTTACCTCCTGCAAATGGTTTTCAGCAAAGCTATTTGAGGTTACATCAATAGCGCGATTCAATACAGTTGTTAATATCGTCATCATCACATCGCATTGCAGCAAATTTGCAATAGAGCTGGGAGAATAGTAAGTTTTTTTAAAGTATTCAATTTCAATAGGACATCAACTAAACTTACACAAATCCATCGGTCAACTTCGGCAGCTTGGGCGGTGGACAGCAGACCAGTTCACCTTTGTTCTTACGCCGCAACCGTTGAGTCTCCTCCGACTTGGACTTCTCCTCCTTGGTGTAGTGATAGAAATACATATTATAATCATCGTAGAGTTCTTCTTTGAGCTGATAGACGCCTTTCGCGTCCGACTTTTGTGGTTTTTTGAACACTGCCACCTGGTCGATGACATCTTCTAAAGGTGTATCATTAATATTTTCAGGTAGAGCTCGATTCAGTTCCGAGTGTGAAAATGCTTTAATACAAAGTAATTGTATGATGTCCTTTTTAGTACGATCATCTTCGGTAACATTAGCTACACCCGGTACATAGCGCTCGCCGATGATTACAATTAACAGTTCCAAAAATTCTTCGACCATCGACAACAAATATTCTTCATCTACCGCTTGTGCCGTTAGATCCTTTTCATAATCCGGCTGTGCCCATTTTACTAAATTAAATTTATTCAATATGTGTATTAGATATTGATTGCTCTCGATAAGTGCAGCGCCAATCTGCATGCCGATAATATCGCGATCCAACATTTCACCGCGACAACGCACAATGCGATAAAAGTAGAGCTGATGAAGTAATGAGTAGCCGTTGCGGCGCCACATGCCTGCGTGAACCTGCAAAATTCGGAAGTTGACTAATCATATTTTCAGCATTATTTTTCCAACAACTTACCTGAGCAATCATGGTTTGTGTACATAGAATTGGTTCTATAATCTCCTCGGGCGAGCGTTTGTGTCCAGCCACCGCATTGTCGAATGTCAAACCAAACGCGCCTAAATGTAAATATATGCCAGCAAAGAAGCGCGACAATGGCAAATGTATGGAGACGGGGCGAGAGGCCACATCATAAACAATACACTCGGCAACATGGCCGGCGACGTGACGCTCCTCACGTTTCGGTACGCGATCCACAATGAATACATTTGTGCAGAGGTAACGCATTACCATTTGATAAAGTTTATTCAGCACCACTGCATCAGTGGCGCACCATTCCAACACCAACGTAATGGTGGTGGCCAATTTGATGTGCAAATTGAAAGCGCACTCCCATTCCGGTTCGTAGTCCATATGCTGTCCGGTTTGACGTGTTGTCGACTCCATGCCCTGCATCACATTCAACAGCTTCAGCAATGCCTTACAACCTTCCAAAAATCCTTCGCGCAATTCGTCCGTCCATATGTCCGGCTTGAAACTGAGTATATAACGCAAATCGTAGAGTATATAAGCGGCGCGTTTAAAAGACACATTCACATTCTTTGCAAATTGCAACGTCTTATTTTTTATGTATGTCTCTACCGCCGCATGGTAGAAAGTGTGCAACAGTTTGTGAAAAATTCCCTCATTCGCAATTAAATAATGGGCTATGCTTGGCACCGTGAAAAGTTGCACACTCAGCGACACAATCGAGAACGAATGCTCATGATCGTCGCGTATGAAATCCTGTACAACAGATGCATAATGTTTTGAGAACTCTTGTGCCAACGCCATTTTGTTATCGTACTCCATTAGCATGCCAGAGATGAGCAGACGATGCCAACAGGAACGGGCAGTCTTCCACAACTTAACATCATACTCGAGTATGTGACGTATGTAGTAGGGAGCTTTGCGATCCATTATGAGACGTGCGAATATCTGCCTGAAGATACAGTGTTTGATGAGAAACTCTTGAAACCAGGAAAGTAACTGCAGAGCAAATTGCTGGCAAGCCACAGCGCGTATGTTGAGCACTGAAACGCGTAACGATTGATTGGCGCGTGGCGTATGTAAGGCCGATAGGGTAGTGACTGCTTGCTTTTCGATGGCTTCCTGCAGTTGGCAACATTCACTAAACGTATCACACTTGACAACGGCACGGCCTTCGCGATCAATGGCTGCCACAATTTCCATGGCATCCTTTTGGCGACACTTGGCAATTTTCGTAAGCGTCTGTATGACTTGATCGAACGTGTGGGACTCATCGTTATAGAGCACGGTGCAAAAGCACTCCTCTTGACCATCATCTGAGTCGCCATCCAAGCACTCGAGACTCGCATTTGATTCGATTTCGAGGAAAGAGACGCAAAATGTTAGAATTGCAGTAAAAGCCAATTCACAACGTTCCTTAATTGCGTCGGTGATAATTGTGCTGCTGGCGGGATTCTCCTTACCGCGCTGGAATTTTTTAGAAAGATGAGTATGACGGGTTTTGAAAGGAAAATATCACTTTTTTATGAGGCAATGTATGCAAGTAGTTTCAACTCAATTAATTAAAACGGTAATCAGATGATGATCTATGAACTTAAAAAACGCACTTAAAACAGATAAGAGTAATTGAATTTCGACGATTTACAAGATGTTTAAATTTGTGCTTTGTACAACTCTATAATGTGTGATGTGGTCTATTTCGACGAGAAAAATATTGTATCATTAAAAAAGCTTGTACGACACGGTTCGTATCGGGTGAAAATTTTTCGAATAATTTAGAAGTTTTAACCACGGAACAATCAAAGACGGACATAAACAAACGAGGACTTGATTTCATCGATAAAAATAAACCGTTTTTCGAAACGGTTTAAGGTTTTAAAATTAAAATTAATACGCTCCACACGAAAAAATGTGAGCCAAACGAAAACACAATTGCGGTTCGAAAACATTTGGATAAAAGGCACTTGCAATCATCTTTTCATTAAAACAAGTATTCGGAACAGTATAAGCCGGGAAGAATCGTATGTATTTTAACCGGTTCACAACGGTTCATAAAGTACATACATATAAAGCTTTAGCTTTAAAAATCGATTTTTTAACTTTCCGCAAATTTTCGAGCGTAAAACTTCAAAACTTTTAGGGAAATCTTTTTTGATGAGAGCAACTTTCGGCAGCAACGATATAACTGCGAAGTGGGTATTAGACCTTGCTGAATGTCTTCGTAGGAATCTATTCATAACAAATTTTAATTTTCAATGGTACAAGGAGAAACTTCACAAAGCGTTTTGTCCACAGTGACAAAATCAATTTTAAATCGCTTGCGCAGAAACTGATCTCAAAACTATAACCTAACTTTATACGAGCAGATGAACCAATATATGAATATATGAATGCATTATGAGCTTATACATAGAATGACTTTAATATAATTCAACTCACTAAGTGCTCCTCACAGTAGTGATCCTTCTTCCATGCCTCCTCATCGCCGCAATCACAGCAACCACCGCCGCCTGACGTTGACATCTTGTACTTGTGATAGCGATGGGCAGATTGTTTGAAGCAATTCACACACAACACACAAGTGGGATCCATGCCACACTCCCGGCAACTGTAGGTTGGTTCGCCGTTTTTGAACACCTTGCCACACACAGTGGCGGTATTGCCTTCCTGTTGCAGTTTATCGAGCACGATTTTCGGATTGTCGCCCAGCACGAACTCCATTAAAACATTTATTATGTGTTCCTTGGCGCCAGCCTCGTTGTAAGTGCATTTTACTAAAAAATTACGCAAATGTTTGAACAGGCGAAGAAAGGCAATCCATAAGAGATGGTCAATGAAAGGGTGGCAGTGTAGAAAAATAAAAAGAGGGTGGGGAGGGGAAAGAAATTAATTTTTTTATTAACAGTAGCCTCTTTTTGCTTAGCCTAACCACCTATGAAATGGCAATGAATGTTAGTAGCGGCGCCGTAAACTTTCTAAACACAATGTGCGGGGTTAAACTAAATGCATAGGAAATTTGTGTATTTCCTTTTATAATTTTGATTTATTAATTTTTTGTTGTTGTTGTGATTTTCTTTCGATTAAATCGTACTTTCAGATGAGCGAAAAAAATAGTGTTGTCAAAAAAAAAACTTACAGGCGCCACGAGGCTGCGAGCCGTCAAGCCTAGTTTGATAGTTTCTAAATGCAGAAAGTACATCTGCCCCTTGGGGAACCAAAAACACAAAATAATTAAGGTAAAATAATAAGTAAAAAATTATAAAGTACATTTTTTTTTAATTAACGCAAAACAGCGAATGTCGAATTTTATGTTAGTGTATTTATGTATGTATGTAGTTATGTTACGCATTGAATTATGTAAGTACGGTATTCACTAATTCGTGCATTATAAAAGCAATTAAGCGAATATTTTTGTATGTATTTAAGTGTGAACGAATGCAGAAACCATGGGAAAAATCAAAAATACACATAAATATTGTACGCAACCAATGATTTTTGAAAATTTTTAGTACAGAAAGCAATTAAAACAAGTAAGGAGAGGCTGTCTTCGGCTGTGCCGAAGGCTTTATACCTTTCATGAACACGCGCAAATGAATGTAAATAGTAACTACTGAAAAACTGACTTGCGTCTGCTGGGTATGCTAGTAATATATATATGTA
>JAPVRG010096382.1:9764-24607 GCA_029783565.1 Rhagoletis cerasi | reverse complement strand
TCGCTCTGCACCAATATAGGGCTACCATTGCCTTCTTTATCCTTTTCTTGATGTTCGGCAAGCTTGCTGTTAAGGCTCAATCTCAGATACATTATCCAGTTAGAATGCATTAGTGGAAAGCCACCCTTACAGGGGTTTTGGAAAATTGGTATTTTATATCTCCTAGTGAAACGTACAAGTTTCGTCTTATTAGGGTTTATGCTTAAGTCGCAGGTAGCGTCTCAGTTTTCTACCAAGTTCTGGGACTCCTCCATAAACAACCATCCGATATGCGCATTTATCCAATGTTCCCAGCAGGTCGTTGACAACAACCACCCAAAGTGGCGGACGCACTTGGCAGTAAAGGCAGAAGAGAAAGCTTCGCTCTCTTGTGCTTCCTGTGTACTGATTTCCTCAATGATCCGCGCTAAGTCTATGATTCCAATTGGCTTGATAACCTAAGATGCCTGCTCGAGGGAGCACGGGCGATGCCTGCTTGCTTAGCAAAGTTTGCGAGGCGATCGGGTTCTGCTTTTTGAGCGGTGCCTACTCTCGGAGTGGCGTTGTCACTCTCAGGGTGCCCTTAAGTAACAGTTTGGCTACTTCGCGCCGCTTGTCGCACTAAGGTCACCGTTACTCCTGGATGCGGTACGGTGTCAAGAAGGCGCCTCTGCAAACCGTCCAATGGGCATGGTGTCGCATAACACTCTCAATTAGGAGGGGTGCCTGTTTTTTGGTCAGCTTTCTCAAGCGCTTTTAGTCATGGAGATACAGTGCGGCATGCGCCCCAAAGCCCCTGCATCACGGCACGTTGTCTGTCCTAGCAGAGGCTAACTCCAAAGCCTAGCAAAGACTGTCTTGATATCAGCGTTCTAAATAATCGCTCTAGTTCAAGCACTTCAAGTATTTTAAATAAGTACATTTATGGAAAAGCGAATCGTGTGATTATGGGGCAGAAAAACAAGGAATGGACTAAAGAGATATGTATGTATTCTGTAATCAGTTCTCTACGCTTCACTACAATAATTACTTCGGAATTTATGTCACTCTGTGAATAGCGCTGTGAATGCTTTATCAGTATTCGCTTACCACAATAAAGAAATTTAAATGACTTCATATTTTATTTATCAAAAAAATTTTTCAACATTAAAGTAATTTTCATGCATACATATTGACATATAAACTTTTCCTATAATGGCATGAGCAATCCAATATTTCTCACTTGCCAATTACAGTGACTTTGTACACCATAGATAAAGCCATACAAAATCAATCAGTGTCAATCATAGCTTAAGATTTCGCCAGCTGCTTTCTTTCTGCGCCAATTCACACTTCTTTCAACTTTTATATTTCATTTGAACGCATTTTATTATCAGTGCAAAAACTCGTTGCACTTGTCAGTATACATACATACATACATACGGTGGCGAAAATATAAATAGGGAAGAGACATTTAAGCGAAGTTTGGCTATTTTTACAAGCTTTTATTAAGTTTCATCTGCGTGTAATCAAATTTTGAAATCAATTTTTAACCAACTTCCCGATGAGCTAGTGACTTGAAACTTCAAACTTAGCTTATAACCCGATGATATTAATGCAGTATCAAAGATGAATTAATCCGTTAGGTGGCGCAGGTGTCGAGATATTTGGGGAACCCGTTACCGCCAACATCAAAAAACAACAACAAAAATTTAAATTTGTCTAATAACGGTCGCCCCTCGGCAGGCAATGGCAAACCTCCGAGTGTATTTCTGCTTCTCATAAAAGTACCATCGCAGTTCGGAGTCGGCGTAAAATTGTAGCGCTCCCCCCTTTGTGTGACAACATCAAGGCGCACGCCACAAATCTGGGAAACTCGGCCGAACTCTAACATAATGTGTAAGCGCCCATCTATTATTACTGTTTAAATGGAAAGAAATAACTCCACAAAAATTTAGCCGTTGAAAAATTCGGTTTGGTTCATATTCAGAATAAATATTACTTAAATTGAAATCGTTTGAAAAATTCGTTTGTCTGTTGTTTAGGTCAAATGTAGGACGAAAGGAAAAAAATTTAACTAAAAAGTTAAAAAGTTTTATTAACTAAAGGTTGTCTTATTTATTTAATGTTTATAATTTTTTTATGAAGTATAGCTCACTATCTAACAAAAACCATGTAAGTCAAAACTTTGAACAATATTTTGTACAAAATTCGACAAATTTCAACAAACGTTTAACAAAATTTCAAACCTTTTGTTCAGAATCTAGGTATGCAGTGTTGTAGCCCATTATTTTAGTATAATAAAATCACGGACCGTAGCGGTTATGATCTTTATAATAAAACTCATAATTTATCCGTTAAAATTTGATTTCTATTTTTTCGATCAAATTTAATCGGTATTTTATGACTTTTATTTTTTCGATCAAAACAAAATCGTTATTTTTGATTTTTATTTTTTTGATTAAAAAATAATCGTTATCTTTGATTTTTATTATGAATCTTATAATAAAAATCATAATTTAACTGTTAAAATTTGATTTCTATTTTTTCGATCAAATTTAATCGTTATTTTATGATTTTTATTTTTTCGATCAAAACATAATCCTTATTTTTGATTTTTATTTTTTTGATTAAAAAATAATCGTTATTTCTGATTTTTATTTTTTCGATTAAAAAAGATTTAAAGCGGTCATAAAAAGTAGTCTCCGTTATAACGGTTAAAAATTACCGAATAATAAAAATCCAAAATAACGATTATGTTTTGATCGAAACAACAAAAATCATAAGATAACGATTATTTTTTGTTCGAAAAAAAAAATCATGATATTTAACGATTATTTTGGGTCTCTGAATCAAATCCAAATTTGAAGTAGCTGTTGATTTTTTAAATATTTTTTTTCGACGGTGTTACGATTTTTTTCCATAAAAAGAATGTTCTACAGTTTTTAACATCGAGAAAATGAGCAACACCTTTACAAAAAAAAATTGCCAAAAATCAACGGTAAGTCGTAGCTACTTCAAAATTTCACTTCACTATGCTGTGCAACTGTATACTCAGAAAGCTTGAAATTTTGATGAAATTTTGTCGAATTTTTCTAGTTTTTGTACAAGGTTTGAAATTCGGACTTAGGACCTGTGCCAATTGAAAGCAAAGTACCCTGGTTAGTAAATTTTTGACAACTATGGGCCGTCTTCACAGTGGCAAGTTAACTCACATTCGACAGTTAACCTTCGATTTTTGTACTGAAAATCGATAGTAAACTACCAAATATGAAAATGGCCCTATTAGCTGAAAAAAAAAAATTTCCGACCCAGCACAACAGCAATGTAAAATTTTCTTACCATAATAAAAAGTATTTTCACCGTTGAACTTTGCTACTGATTGGCACAGGTCATTACATGGTTTTTGTCGATATCGAACTATACTTAAATACAAAAAATAATAAACATTAAATAAACGAAAGAAAAATGGCCAGAACTTGCTAAAATGTATCTTCCCTTTTTATATTTTCGCCACTGTACATATATTCAATAGGTACGAGTGTAGATATGGGTATATGTACATATATAAACATATTTACATTTGTTCACTTTTTTATACTCGTACTACTAAACCGCAGTCCACTCGACCATACAGTGCAATGCTCTTTCGACAACAATATCACCAACAAAAACGCCACCACCATCGCATGTTATTGTTGATTCTGTATCTGATGATTCTTAAGTGCAGCATTTTGCGGCTTACTCAACAACAATCGACTATTGCAGATGGCAGACAAGCAGATAGCACGTTTGTTGATACGCCATAGTCGAGAATCTGAGTAAAGACATCGACCCAGTGTCCATGAATTGCGTGGTGCTTTCACAGCAGCTGAGTTGACCAGACGATAATAGATACAACTGGTTTTTCTACTTCAAACTTTTCCTGGCGCATCTAAAGTGCATGCATTTATTAGCAGATAATTATTGAGCATGTAGATGTACTTGCATGAGCAGATATGTATGTATGTACATTAGACCGTATCGAAAAAAAAGTTCGCCGTACACTCCCTCATATGAAGTGTTTTTGAAAAGCATTTTAAAAAATTATAAACTTTTTTTTGGACAACCCTAGCAGTCGTCTAATTAAATTTTTCTTCATATCTTCGGCATTTATAGTTGTTTTTGTCTTAAGGACCATGACCCCATGTGCTCCATGTGCACCATAAAAAAATTAGAGCGTCTCGCCCTACAAGCAAAAAAATAGTTCGCCGTACACCTCCTCATATGAAGTGTTTTTGAGAAGGATTTAAAAAAAAATATAAAAAAAATTTTTTTTAACAACCCTAGTAGTCGCCCAATTACATTTTTTCCATATCTTCGGCATTTATACATAGTTGGAATTTAAAGTGTGATACACCAATTTTTTTGTCCCGAGGAGGGAGTTTTCCTACGGAAGTTCATTGACCTCAGGTGCTCCATAAAAAAAAAATAAAAACAAAAAAAATTGGGGTTTTCCGTACGGTTTACCAACAAAAATAAAATATTTTATTTTGGGTTCTACTGAATTAATCGGAATACTTCTTTCGCAAAAGATTAATGATTGTTGACGGTCTTTAATTTCTTAAGGGCGGTACGTTAGGGTGGTAGCAACTGAGATCTGGTGGGTAAGTACCACAATGGAGCACATGAGCTCAATAAACTTCCGTAGGAAAAATCCACTCCTCGAGACAAAAACATTGGTGTATCACACTTTAAAATCCGACTGGGGTTGTCCAAAAGAAATCTTTTTAAATTTTTTTTAAATTCTTTTCAAAAACACTTCATATTAGGAGGTGTACGGCGAACTGTTTTTATTTCGTCGAGACGCTCTAATGTACATATATGTATGTACATAATTATGCATACGTTCAAACAGACAATCCTATGAAACCACCTCAAAGAAATTAAAAGCGTCTCTTCAATTAAATTGTTTTCATCTGTTTGACAAACTAGCTCAGCTAGACTGAGCACTTCGAATTACAATGTGGTGAAGGAAATCACTCAACAATTACATTGTTAAAAGTAACATTAAGTGATTTATATTTATTTTAATTTCATTAAAATTTTTTATCGATATGTTTATTGATAGCGGAGAAAACATCTTTATTGACTGATTAATCGATATCATTATCGATACAGTTCATTTACTTAGTAACACACATTTCAATTTCGATATATTCCGCTTTATTCGCCGATTACTTTCGATAAAAGTATCGATAACGGTTCGATATATTTTTCGATATACTGCGCGTATTATTATTTGCTTACTTTTCCAAAATTGTTATCGATGTATTTATCAACATCGCTATCGCTTTAATATTATTGGGATTATTTTCATATGTTGTCGTTGGTTTTTCGCCTACAGCTTTGTCGATATGTTCATTGGTTCATGTATGATATATTGCCATGGTTATAAATCTATTAAAGATTTTTTTTTTTTTTATAGATATCTACATTATTCTATTCTCGTAGTTGGGGTTGTGTTTGTTTGGAACTCATATCCGTAACCGTATTCAGATTCATATCCGTGTTCGTATTCCTATTAATATATTTATTTATATTCATAATGGCAATCATATGCGTATTCATATTCATACTCATTTCCATATCCGTAATTAGATTCATATTCCTATTCATATTGACATACGTATTCATATTCGTATTCTCATTCATAATCGCATTCACATTCAAGTTTATATTCATAATCGTATGCATATTCTTATTCGTATATGTATTCGTGATGGGTCTGACTTTGGTATCATACCGTTTCTCGGATTGTTTTTTGAGCTGCCTCTGCTTACCATAAATTACCCCAACTTCAAAGTGGAAAAGCGTATTCATAAGAATGCATGGTCAAGGTGGCGATTGGTTGTTAGTATGCGGACTCTGGATGCCGGTCGTCCTCCGGTTTTAATGAGATTTGCCGTGTGATCGTGAATGCCGCGGTGTACTTTTTCCATTACCCGTTACTCGACAGAGGTCAGTCCGGTTTTATTAGCAGTTACTGGGTTGCCTACCGCTACCTCCAACGGAGCCACTGGATATGTGCAAGGAGATTCAAAGGTGCCGTCGGAAGCCATAGGGTCTCCTAACTCCGCCGGCCTAGCAGGAGCTCCGTAACTAGTAGCCAGACCTTCGTCGACCCCAGCTGTTGGCAGTCTAGGATCCGAAGTCTCTCGGACTCAGTTACTGATAACACTGTGATCCTTGACTCAATCAGTGTATGCTCTGCGTCCTCTGGACCAACCGAAGCTGGCACAATTGTACAAGAAGTAAATTTAAACCCAACCTCAGGCTTCGTTTACTTTACCTACAGAGAGTGGAGATTCTTAAAGCGAGCTCTAGCCGCAAGTCTAGGGAAGAGCCGCTCAAAATTTCCAAAAACAGTTCATTTTCTGCTGGGAGAGAAGCCTCGATGGGCTCATATGGAGCCAATGGAAACCCCCTACAGCAAGTTGGCGGTTTCGAGCTGGTCATAATTCCAGTTGACTTCGTCAACAAACCGCTTGGAGCTTAGCAATTGGATCAGCTTCAAGAAGCAATAATTGACGTCGTGATTGAGCAATGAGGGACTGACGTAAGGCCGGAGTTAGAGAGATGCGTCCCTCGAGTTGGGAAGATTCTCGTCGTCTGCTCGAATAACCAAACCGCGACATGGCTACGGTTGCACGTCGAACATATCAAGGCCAAGAGTGATCTTAGTATGTACGTCACTTGTTGAGGAAATTAGTTGCCTTCGGACAAACGTCGTTCGGGGCCTCCTTTTCAAAGCACTCAGCTAACAAGCTAAAATGTTCTGACTAGCATCGCAGCCGAAAATCATCCCTCAATCACAAGCTAGAAGGTTACTCGCAGACTACCAGTGATCAAGCTCACTGAGTCCAAGGGTAGGATCGCCAACAGGTTTGGACATATTAAATTGCTGTGGCGAGATAAAGTGCAGCAACAAAAGAGACGAAAATCAGCGAACCTTCGGAGGAGGCTAGTGAAGCTTAAGCCCCGACTAAACTCGATATGGACGTGTGGTCATCTACCAAGCCGATGGGCTTGCTGGCAGCTGGCATACTGCCATAACAGCCGAGAGAGTTGCCGAGGGAGCTGCCGAGGCGAAATCTCCTAAACCGATTCCTCAGACGGAGTCCTGTTCTGTCGAGTTAACTTCGAGTCGAGAATCCAAATAATTGCCAAGCAACAGTCAAGAAAGTTTGCTAACTGTTGCGTCAACAGTTACTGAATCCGAGGCTTCAAATGAAACTCGACAGCCCACGTCGAATGCCGCCATTGGGTGACAAGCAAGCGTGGCTTCCAGCCAACAAACAACACCACCAATGACGGACGTCCAAAACTGACCGGTGGTGCTAGATAAAAGGGGTCCCAACGATACAAAGAGGCGTGTCTCGTCAGCGAAAGCAATGAGCACCAAAAGGGTGCTACAAGTTAGAGGACTGAGTAGTTCAGGTAGGTGAGTCTACGACCGGCTTGGGGACACGCCCCGCAACGCCATCTTGATTAACGACAGGCTGAATAATACTCTTACTCATATAATTTCTAGGGATCTTTCAGTAGCTGTAGTCGAGGAGTCCACGGTGGATGGGTGGTATTCAGGATATTCTTCTTGCATCTGCCTACTTCCCAGTAGCGTCCCAACCATGCCACTTTTGGAGGTGCATCAGCTCGTCGAATTTTATCGACCGACAATTCGTCAATTCGAAATTGGCTGCGATGCAAATTCCTGGCATACCTTGTGTGAAAGAGGTGAGTAACTTTAAGAATATCTACTAAGCACAAAATAATATAGAGTTTGCGTCTTTATGAACGTAACGTGGCAGAAAAATAAACAAAATCGAAAGTTACTTATGCATGCTGCGCTGCATACTTTTAGAAACTATTTGCTTATCAAAGCATTCGACAATGAGAGCTCTTTGAATCTCTTGTGCAGTACCAGTGCAGTCAAATTCAATCAATACCTCTTTCTATCGTCTTCACAAACTTACGATGAAAGTCACATAAAATATACTTCATATTTTCCCACAGCCCAAAATAATGCACATAAAAAAGTAGGCCTCACTTATTTGCACAGCTTTTTTCTTAAAAAAAGACAATCAACCAAATGTTTTACGTTGCAGAATATGAAAAGTTATGAAAACAAATAAATAAAATGCGCAAAAAGTGCTCAGGCAGTTGCCAGTTGCCATTTGCATACATAGAGCTGATCGAGTATGCCATTGGAAAAGTGGTTATACAAAAAAGCAATTGGCAATGTTTAATAAAATCAACATAAATATTGAAATTATTGCGCTCGTCGACATGCGCGCCCGTCGCAGTGAAACTCTTGTTTATGCTTTCGCCTTTCGCGTTATTGACAGCAGGTGGCATAAAATACGAGGACCTCAGAAGCGCATGCAGACGAGACACGTTCCTGACAGTTGAATGATGGCTAATAAGAATACATATGTATGTACATATATGATGGAGTTTCTGTAAATCTCTGAACTACCTACACGCATTCAGATGCAAACAACACACTCTGAAAGACATTTGGTAAACTTCGAAGTCAGGCAGTCACCAGTTAGCTGTCTCTTGGTTGGCGCAAGCACGAAATTGATGGTGTCTCCCAGCACTGAGACTGCGGCTGCCCGTGGGGCTTTATTGTCGCAATCGACAGGTTTGTGTTGATAGAGTAGCAACGTAGCAATGGCATATATACATTCATTCATGTCGCCAAATTTGATTATTTTATTGCTTTTCTTTCAATAAACCGAGGCGCCATATGTTGTTGATGTGTGCTATAATATTTCGTGAATGTGGGTTTATCGAACGAAGTAGTGTTGGATAGGGGAAAATCGCTGCAGCTATATACCGCAAAAGCGTCCTCAGACTCAGGGAAGCCAATACATGGAAACCAAGCTATTTCGGGCATACGGAAATACTGTATGAAATAAAAAGTGGGCGGCTTAATGGAATCAAAGCTGATATGGAAGCCAGCATCGACTACATCAAGGTGTGGCACCCCAATACTAACATATTTCGTAGTTTTCGGACAAAATAAGAATGGACTTCCAGTGGCAGAGGCGGCATATGCAACTACATACAAATACTGATGGTACAAAAATTGACAAGGCACCGGAGCCGGTCTCTGCCCGGGAACCTGCAGATCAACCAGTACTTTCGGCTGCCGACTGACTGTCTACGCTATAGAGAAGGCGACTAGCCTCTTACGGTTCCTTCCAGACAGGAAAGCTACTATATTTGTCGATAGTCAAGCGGCTTTGAACTCAATGGGATCTAAGATAGTGAAATCGGGAATTGTATTACATTGTCGTGCCACTTTGGTATCACTGAGCCATATTAAGGAAAACCGATCTGCTGAGTCCCCGGACACAGCAATATTGAAGGGAACGAGTCGGCTGATGAGATGGCCAGATGCGGCTCTGAAGTGCCAATTAACGAGGCAGAAAACTCTGTACTACCACCGTTTCGTGATCACGCTGAACAGCTGAAGACTACAACATAGCCATTGCTAATGACTTGTGGAACCAGCGGTATAACAGTGAGATCTCCAGATTTTTATGGCCACGGCTTGGTAGAAAAAAGATAGAATACCTTTAGAAACTTAATAAATCTGCAGTAAGAGTCTTTACAGGTGTCATTACGGGTCACTTTGCTAATACACGAATGCTCTAACGATGGCGAATACCAACAATCGAAGCGTCGCAAGCACTTGGGATAACGGTTTTTTGACAGCTGGGCGGAGATAGCGGTGGTGAAACTCTTGGAGCTCCTCAATAACATTTGGAATGGCAATTGGTTCAGCAGGTTCATGTCATGAAAAATACCCTAATTTGTCTCGGAACAGTAATCCTGGTTAGAAGAATGTGTCTCTTACTAGCACTCGCTCAAATAGGGTATTCACGACGGACAACTATGTATGTCTCCGAGTGAAGGTATGGAACATTATGTACAGAGTCGAAAATATAAATAGTGAAGAGACATTGTAGCATTCTGTGGTCATTTCCCTTTCGCTTATTTGATGTTTATTGTTTCTTAATGAAAGTGTAGTTCGTTGAAAAACAAAAACCATGTAAGCCAAAATTTTAAGTTTTATACAAAAATTAGGAAAATTCCATTTCCAATTTTTAATTTGATTCTTTAGAAGCATTCTGAGTGTGCAGTTTTGTAGCCCATTTAATTCTAGTATGTTAAAGTACAAATTTTAAGTAACAAGGGCTTTCCGTTGATTTTTGGTAATTTTTTTGTGGAAAGTGTTGCTCATTTTCTTTATACAAAAAAATGTACGAACATACTTTGTATTACTTTGTATGAAAGAAAATGCGTAAAAAAATTGTCAAAAATCAACGGTAAGTTCTAGCTGCTTCCAACTTGCACTTTATCGGTCTGAAATTGAAAGGGCTACAAAACTGCACACTCAGAATGTTTCTATGAAATAAAATTAAAAAGCTTAAAATTGTTGATGAAACTTTGTCGAATTTTCCTAATTTTTGTTTAAAGTTTGAAGTTTCCATTTACTTGGGTTTTCTTAGATAACGAGCTAAACTTTTATAAAAAAAATAATAAACATTAAAACTAAAATTTAATGGGCTACAAAACTGCATACCAAAAAGATTTCTGAAAAATCTGATTAAAAAGTTAAAAATTTTGATGAAAATTTGTTAAAATTCGTCGAATTTTTATAAATGTTCTACAAAATTTAAAATTTTGATTTACATGGTTTGTTTTAAATGGTAAGCTATATTTTCTTAAAAAAAATAGAAAAATTTTCGAAAAAAGAAAAAAAAAGCCAAAACTTGCTAAAATGTCTCTTCCCTATTTATATTTTCGCCACCGTACATACACGTGCTTCTAACCTAACCTAACCTATATAGGGCTATTTCGAAACTATTTTTCTCGGCATATAGCACATATTTTACAGAATTTAATTTTTATTGACATTAATTGAATGATATGTGGATTTATTTGCGTGAGCTGAGAGGTTTTTGAAAAATGGTAGCGGAATTTATTTATTTTCAAGCTAAAAGGTGCTATGCTTCCTAGTTGTGTTGAAGAAGGGTCCCTTCTGCCAAAGGCGATGGATTGAATTTCGAAGTCATTTAGGGCTTTTATTCGTTTTGTATGCATGTAAAAACATATGTTTCTTTGCATATTCTGAGTATGAATGTATGTCTATAGTTTTTTCACTCAAAGCTATTACTTAGACCCATTATGATAAAATTTATGTTTGTGCTTATTAGCCAATATGTTGAAGAAAATTATGAGCATGTAAGTATGCAAAGATGCATGGAAATATCTCAGTACATATATATATACATGCAGTTTTTTTAATTAATGTTTGTTCTTACCGTTATAATCTGTTTTTTTAACAACATTGTTTACTTGTCCATGAGCTCATTTTAAGCAAAAATTACTATGTCTCAGATATAAAGGCATATACAGTAGTTACAAACTCATATACTATGTACATTTGTATGTCCATGTGTTTCGCATGCACATACATAATATGTAGATATATATTATGTATGCACATATGTATGTCTGTATCGCACATACATAAGTAAATAGAAGCAAGATAAAAAATCACATGGGTCTCATAACAGCGTACACGACTTGTAATTAGAATTTATCTGGCTATACCTGTAGGAAAACTCTAGTCAAATGAAGAAAACTTATTTTGCAAAATGCTAAGAACCTTGAACAGTTTGACAGTGCCCTGGTGTTAATTTGAATGTGCATTTACTTAAGTAGGTCACCAATGACCAAAGTGAGTATTTTCCCTGTAAGCGCTCATATATGGGCGCGAATAGAGTAGTTGCTCCCTCTAATCGTCAGTGATAAAAATCTATAGAAAAATTCTATAGAAAGCTTAAATAAGCTTCTCCCATGGGGTACTTTTTATTAGTTTTTGATTTAAATTAGAGTTGGCCAGTGGCGGCACTTTTCACCACTTCCAGGTAGCTAACTTAGCATTGTAACCATTGACTTTTCTTGCAGGCGCATATATGTAGTGTTATTTTAGATGGGTTTATTTTCAAATATGTATAATTTAATTTTCTTTTTCTAGCGCGTGTGTGTAGGTAAGTTTGTGTATAGCCTGTAAACATTCTGACTCATTTTAGATTCTTCTATCAAAATTTCTTAAATCAGTTCTCAAGAAATAAATGCTCGTATATTTACATATTTCTTAAAGAAAATTTAAAACAAAAGCAAATATTTCTTGTGATTCTTTCCGAGAGCTGCAAAGAGCCCTTAATTCTGATTACTAATATACAAACTTGCACTTCTACTTTGTACAACTAAGAATTTATGACACCAAAAGAGTCTGTAATGAGTCAGTCTGGTTAGCTGGTATCATAATCATATTTGAGGCCGTGTGAGTAGGAGTGGCCTAACCCACAATTAAGTTTCCTTGTACTTAACTACTTAAAATACTTTAAAATGTGATACATTTTAAAATAGAAGTCGGTCATTCCTTCATCCATTATAGGAGAGAGGCACACTTAGACCCAGTGGGTCAGTTGTGATACCAGTTGAGAGCTCGAATTCGAACCCCTCCGTTCACCTAGAAGTTGAACCAGTTGGTTATATTCAGAAAGCGCAAGAATTCATAAATGCCTGCTTCACTTAGGTCGGCCAGACAGGTAAAGAAGTGGTGGTGGTGATGTGCCTCTTCTCGCCCACGCAAAGGTAGGGCAGTGACAAATTCAGTGTTCCACACTCTCTATTTCTTCTACGTCGCGGCAACTTCGGCAAAAGTCATTGGTCGGAAAACCCATCCTTCTAGCATGCCTTCCCATTAAGCAGCGGCTCGTAATAATACCAGTCAACAGCCTTAGTAGAGGGCGTTCTAACTTAATGAGTGCTTCATCTGGCCGTCTTTTATTTGCCTTCTCGACAAAGTGTGTCTTGAGCCATGCCTTCAAAGTAGATAGTGGTTTGCCCGCTGCCCTTCCTCGTAAGCTCGTCCAGTACACAGTTGTCTCGAATGTCTCTGTGGCCTGGCACCCATACAATGTGGGTAATAAACTTTGACGCTAAAACATGAAGGACATTCCTACATTCTATCGCAGTTATTGATTAGGTTTCACAGCAAACCAGTGACTTAATAGCCGCTTGGCTATTGGAGTATATATTTACTAAAGAAAGATGAAGAGGATATTCGATTAGCCAGAGTGCAGCCTTTTTTATGGCCGTGAGTTCTGCTTGGAAGACACTGAAGTAATCTGGCAGCCTAAATGAGATGTCCTTCGAGTATATCCCACTCCCCACTCTCAGATTTAATTTAGAGCTATCCTTGTAGATGGCTGTGGAGTTAACTAACAGGCCCTAGGCCGAGTCGTCCTCCCAGTCCTTCCTCGTAGGGATGCGAGTGGAGAACTTGCTCTGGAGCTACAGCGGCGGTGTTGTGTAATCTGGGACGTATCAGGGGAGTTGGTTAGAGTTTTTGTGAGACCGAATCTGGTGTCTTTCCATTTTGACAGTGCATTTAGTCTTATCGCATTACAGCTCGCCTGTCCAGTGATGCCCGCGAGATTGTGACGCCGTAGAATAATATAGGACGTACCCCTGCTGTATAAATCCAGTGCACTATATGGGGTTTGAGACCCTATTCCTTGCCTATAGCCAGATTGCAGGCGTTGAGGGCTGTAATAGCCTTTTTGACCCGTTCCTCTACGTTGCGATGCCAGGTCAATTTCCTGTCCAAGATGACGCCAGTATTTCACTTCATTAGAGAGCGACAATGTAACGCCGTTTAGTGGAGGAAGTTGAAATAGCGGGATTTTAGTGTTCCTTGTAAAGAGAACGGTGTTAGCTCCTGGTATTCCAGAGATTTCTCGATGCTGGAATAAACAAACTAAGTAAGGATGAAGATAAATATATATTTATGACTCTTCACATTTCATTCTAAAGTAATTCTTTTTAAAAGTATTAAACTAGATATTATCCAAATCTATTACACGCTTAGCAAATGTAACAACTCTCACAGTGAAGCAAAAATAGGGCAACACAATTAACCATGTGTTCCCCGACGGAAGAGAAGGACATGGCGCCAATTTATATCTTACATATGAGCACTGGCTCCATCACAATCAATATAAAAAATTTGACAGAATATATTAAACTACACACAGAGAAAATATGACCTATAGAGATTCATAGAGATTCCTTATTGATTTTATGCGGAAATTCGTATTGATTTTATTTATAAGAATATCTTCTAAAAATCACATTTCGCAGAGAAACTCTTATCAATAGCATCACTCAAAAAGAAACACTTCTTGTCCGGATCCTTAATGGGGAAGGTGCCTCTGCCCGGCTGGTTGATGTCCTCGGGAAGACAAAGGCTGCCATCACCGCCATCCAAGAAATGCGATGGACGGGGCAAGGCAAGAAACACGTGGGCCTTGCGACGTCTACTACAGCTGCCAAGTAAAGGAGCGTAAATTCGGTGTGGTATTTGTGGTGGGGGAGAAACTTCGTCGCCGAGTACTGCCGGTCACCCCGCTGAACGAGCGTCTACCCACAATCCGCATCAAAGCAAGATCGCTCATCTCGCCCACGCTACGCCGGAAGAGAAGGACGAGGCACTTAAGGAGCTCTTCTATGAACGCTTGGAGTGCACCTACAAGCGCTGCCCCCGACATGATGTCAAAATCGTGCTTGTTCAATGCCAGGGTGAGCAAGGAAGGGATCTTTGGCGTCACTGTCGGAAAATTCAGCCTCCACGACGAAACGTCCGATAACGGACTGAGCCTGATCGACTTCGCCGGGGCCCGAAACATGGTATTGTGTAGTACTAGGTTCCAGCATAAAAATATCCATCAAGCTACATGGCTGTCTCCAGATCGAAA
>JAPVRG010096381.1:0-13884 GCA_029783565.1 Rhagoletis cerasi | reverse complement strand
AACTACTTAATATTTTTGAATAAAATAAAAAAACATTATTAAGATACATCAATGCATAACAGTTTAAAGTTAGTCGCATTAATATGTTTCCTCAGGTTTCGCTGAAATAAGCTTTGAAACCGACTTCTGTTTTTGTCGTCTACTTTCTCGAACTTATAACTGTCAACAGTGACGTGAGTGACGACACGATAATAATCTGACTGTTTGTCTGATGATAGGAATACTTCGTTTTGTCGCATTCACCACCAGAGACCCGCGCAATTGAGGCTGCTGCACCAAATATTTTAGTGCACTCCATTCCACCCACTTTCTCGCCACGGCTTCGTTGCAAGGAAAAGGAAAAAAAGCGGCATTTTGAGGCACTACCTTGACGGCTGTCGCAATTCAACAGACGGCACTTCATTTTATTAGTTTTTAAACAGTGTTAAACTCAAAAATCTCCCACAAATTGCAAATTAACACAATTTTAACTTTACCAATAGATATTACCAAATTGCTCTTTCCCGCTGATTTGTAAACAAAGGTAGTATCTACATCTGTCAAAATCGCCAAAACCAAAGTAGCGGTACCACTGACGGTGCCACCTTTGTTCTCTAACTTGGAAATTGCTGCGCCTACGACCTGATCCTGAGTCCGACAGTGTCAACATCATCTTCATACGCCAGCAGAAACGCTGCGACTCAGTTTGGCGGTTCGTATTACGCTTTACAACATCAGATCGCCTTGTCTAAAATATCTTTTGCGCTCAAGGCATGATTCTTCCATTTTTGTATGAGGTTAAAAGTTGTGCTCAACGTCACTCGACATAGCCGTATTAGTTCTGTGGGGATCCCAAATTTAGTCATGTTGTCGTGTAGGCAGTTTCTGCTATCGAAGCGATTTTAAAATTGATGAAAACCTATTTTGTGTCGATTTGTTATTATAGTGTGTATCACAATTATACGCCATACACCTATTGACATGTTTTGCCCATTAATTTTTTTATTTAATTTTTTATAAAAACATAGTTTTTTCTTTAACACAAACCGCATAAATCCAAAAATTTCGACCTTTTTAATTAGATTTATAAGAAAGAGTTTGAGTATGCAGTTTTGTAGCCCAAGAAGAATAAACTAAATTTTTATAAAATTGTAATTAAAATTAAATAATAAAAAAATTAATAGTCAAAACTTGTCAATTGTGGCACACGCTATATAAGGTCGCTTCTAGAGTTAAACAAACGCCCATAACGCCCAATCGAATGGTTCAGTACATATGTATGTATGTATGTAGCTACATTTAACATCTGTCATATGGATACATACATTACATACATACATATCGTTACCTTAGTATGGAAAGGCCCCATCTAAAATTTTTGTGTGTTTACAGAGTAGTTAATAATAATAATAATAGATTGCCGCTTACACAATTAGGGGATTCACAAGATGTCGTAAAGTCGTAAAAGTTTTCAATGTAAAACAACAGTTAAAATGGTTTTAGGGGATTCTTTGCGTATAATAAGAGCTAACGAAACGAAAAATGACACTGAAGATGGCACAACGCCGAAACCGCTTTTCTATCAGTTTATAAGCATAATAGCGTAGTTACAAATCCTCTAAAAGCATTTGAACCGTTATTTTATATTGAAAAATTTTACGACTTTAAGACTTTACGATGCTTACGACATCTTGTGAATACCCTAAATTTGTTGTCACACAAAGGGGAGGTGCCTACAGTTTTACGCTGACTCCGAACGGCGATTGTATTTTTATCAGAAGCTTTTTCAAGGCAGAAATGCAGTCGGAGGTTTGCCATTGTCTGCCGAGAGGCGACCGCTATAAGAAAAAACTTTTTACAGAATAGTTACAGAACTCTACAAAAATTAAAGTTCTGAAGTTGGGAATTTATTCAAAATCCTGGGGTTTAATAAACACTGAAACGAATTGATTGATGTAATAGACGTTTTTAAATTTTATTAAGCCTTTGGTGAGTAATCTACCGACCTTTGTACAAAGCTGAATTTCGAAAGAAATTAAGTTGGGGCCTTTCTATATTAAGTTAACGATATGTGGGTATATTTTCATTAAATCAGATTCATTTGCTTTAGAAAATTTAATGGAAATTTCTTCTAAACTTATAAGCGGTATTTCAGTCTAAGAATTTCTCGCGCTTAAGAGCGATGTTTACATACAGTTTTGTTTGTACTTATATCCGCGCAATACTGTAGTTATGTATGCATAGATATACATATATCGCTCATTTACTAAAAGACTGTCACAAAAAAAATATGTTCGAGCTATTAATTTATAATTACCCGTTATATTATGTTCACATTGTGCAAAAATTTCATACTAATATCTTCTATAGTTTCTACGCGAGAAGAGTACATGCTGCAGATGCAATTTCAGCATTTCGAGAGTGAATTGAAATTTAAACGCGTCTCCTGAAAAGTCTTGATTTTGAGTTGTGAGAGTCTTTTAGTAAATGAGCGATATGTAGAATGTTGCAACATTTTTCAATTCGTGTACCTAAGAGAATTTAGGGGCACATAGTGCTGCGAGAAAGCAAACACTTGGTGAGAGATTCGGGTAAATCACGGCCATGTGACCTTGAATGCGCCAAAGTCATGGGCAACCGATTATATTGCATTTCCTCATAGATGGCAAATATTCTTTAAAGTTTGCACTTTCGTTTATTGTCACTATTTGCTTTATGTTGCTTCATACATGTGTATGTTGCTCCTTGTTGTGCATTGTTTTTAATACTATCCACTATTCTACCCCATTTTTCACTTTTGCCTTTTCTTCTGCTATTTACCAACAATTGCTTTTCAGAATATTTATTAAAATTTTGCAAATTCTATTTTTGCTTTAGTTACAACTGCAGAACCATGGTGCTAGCATAGGCCAGCGGGGTTTTAATGAGAATCTTTTTTTTGGTACTAGGAGGTACTCAATTATAGCCATCGCATATTGTTTATAAAAAAACAGCGCCTAAAAAGCAAACGCTATGGGTAAAAATAAAGGAGGTGGTGGGGGAGGGGGAGGAAGTGGCGGCGGTGGTAGTGGAGGTGGCGGTGGAAATGTAAGCAAAATTTGTGTTATGCAAGCGAAGTAATCATTCTAATTGTAAGTAGATCGGCAACGTAAAGAAAATTTATCTATTCCACAATATCTGCATACGTGCACAGTCAAAGACAAGTCCACCGCGAAACATTTTAAAAGCATAACAAGGGTACATTCCAAAACGTCAAAATACAAAGCATCAGTCTCTTCTATTTTTATACCACACAAGAATAATAAGTCTAGCTTGCGCAGCCTAGTTGAAAATGAGGCATCTAACCCTGGTTGTGCATATTTAGCATTACAATCTATTGCGGTTTAGAAATAAAAGAGAGACTGATGCCTTGTCTTTTGACGTTTTGGAATGCAACCAAGACTTCAATTACACAGTTGTACAAAAATTTTTATTTTTTGATTATGAATAGTGATATCTCGACAAAAGAAGGTATTCGGGCAAACTCAACGGCATTCAAAGAAGATTTGTTTTTTTAAGATAGTTTGACTAGTTTTCTGTGAAAAAATTTATTTGCGATGCCATATAACCTCAAATATGTCAAAAAATGGGTTTTTACACTTGTAGGTTAATAAATCTCAAAGAAATCTTGGAGAAATTCTGAGCCCGGATTCAGCGTCGAAAGTTCTACAAAAATGTAACAAATAGGAAAAAAATGAGTGAATTTTTTTCCTAAAAGTATTTTGGCTTATTTAAGTCCTTCATATGCACATACATAATTGCTAACCACTACACCACAGCGGCCGCCGAAATTATTTTTAAGTTAGGTAATTTCTGGCGAGAAATTGAAATGGCTGATGCTACTAAGAAATAATTATTGGGTCGATTACGGATGGCAACCGAACTTCAGTTGCGTTGCTGGCTGAAAGCTGGCAAATGAGCTGCTAATATCTGCATTGTTGTGGTTACAGAGGAAATTTTGATTGAGAAAAGGTTTTTCTTCTTTCAACTGTTTCTGCAGCTAATTGACACTCAAGCCTTGGTTGCTGGTTCTTCAAAACGCTATTATCTTCCACTTCATTGTACTTAATTGTAATTGCTATTCATAATTCATATTTTTAATATTTTTTTGTACAACCAACCCTTCCTTCCGAAATATTCCTGTATACGGCCATGTCTTAAAAATACGAAATTTGTTAGCTTGTTCAAAACTCAATCCAAACATTGCATCAAAAACTCCGCTTTGATTCCTTCGTGCTATAGTATGTACATACATATGTATGTGAGCACATGCATATTTATTTTGCGAGAGAAACTGTTTATCTTCATATACTCGTATGTATATAAATCCACGATTCTCTTTCTGCCTTTCAGAAAAAAGGTGGTGGCGGTGGTGGCGACAAAAGCGGAAACAAAAATAAAGGTGGAGGCGGAGGCGGAGGCGGAGCTGACAAAGGTGGCGGCAAAAAAGGCCAGGAGCAAAAGGTAGGCGGAGGTGGTGCTGGCGGTGGAGGTGGCAAAAAAGGAGGCAAGAAGTAGTAGTGGTCAGTCCTAAGACATAGAAACTCTTAGCATACATACATATTTTGTGAATCAAGTTAAAATTTCATTTATATTCATCTTAACTTGTAAGCAATTAACAAAATAGTTAATAAGTGTATAAATTTAGAGAATAATTGATTTAAATACATACATATGTTGTTTCAATGTAACAATCAATTTAATGTTTCAGTCAAGACACGAAATATATTTGTTCATAAATGTAAGTATGTATTTGCACATATGTACATGAAAGAAAACACCTTTTAAAGATGTAAATAATTGAAGAAATTAGTTATTGTTGATTACTATATACCTATGTACATACATACATATTCACTTGTATATGAGCAAATAGGTATGTAAGTGTGCTTTAAGTTTCTCCTATTTTTTTACTCTCCCTCTTCGGTACATACAAATATAACAAATTGACTTGTAAACAGCTGTGGTATTTATTTTCTGTTCCAATACATTTTTCAGAGGAGTGTGCTCCATTAACAAAACAGTTTAAGCTTACCAATATACTCAAAATCAAAACCTGCGGCTGCCTTATGAGTAATTAGTTAATTATCTGTGTATGCGCTTCGGCTGATACGTGGAATGCTCACATTTGCTCGTTCAATGGTAGCTCTCTCACGACAGCGTACTTTTAGACTTAACTTATGTATATATGTATGTATGTTATAATATGTAGTATATGCGGGTCTATTTATGAATACTTCGTTCAAATTAAACGTAACGGCCTTGAAGGTCGCCATTGCTCCTTACTATCGAAACCAATCCTGTGACATGGCGCCAAAGAAGGAGGCAGCACCGGATTTCGTTTTGGAATCAACTTTCCCTTTTGCTCCAGTGTTCGCCAATGATGTTGACACAGTAGCTTTGCGAGTAGGCGTAGTCTGAAAACCGAGTTGTTTAAAGGTTAAAAACAGAGAAGGTTAGAATTATCGTTTACTAGGTGAATGTAGTATGTGCTTACATATGTAGATACATATATACGTACATACCTACATATACAGGGTGTCCCAGAAGTCGACGTCAAGCCGGAAACGGGTTATAGGCCACGACAAAGTGGCGTCACTCTCTGTCTCGCTCACACTTCGTAAAATTACTCGATCCGTGTCACTCAAACTAGAATTACCTTAAAAGTTACGGCTTCAAGGAAAGTCTTGGGCAAGTAACATTCAGTAAATTTCAAAACTGAGTTTCTTTACAAAAATCAAAATCGTCCATAATTTAAGAAACAATCTGGCAAGTGGCATACCATTTTGGAATCCTTATTAAATGCGCCAACTTTCAAAGTTACTTGCTAAACTAGTTTTCTCTTTTCAGTACAGTCAGTTAAAATTTAGCAAAGCATTAAATTTCAAATTTGTTTGGACAAAAAGTGTAATTTTCTTCCAAGCTAGAGCATTTGCTATAAATATTAGTCGACAATTTACAGAAGCATTACTCAGAATTACATAATAAAAATAAAATTGAGAAAAAGTAGAAATTTGTAGTAACGGTAACTAAAAAAGCATCACCGGGTGTAGATTTTTTCGTTTTTTTTTTTTGAACGCCTATAATTGAAGGGGTTATAATCATAAGGGTCTAAGTGACATTTTTTGAAAATATAAGTTTTACTCATATTTGTATAGTTAAATATAGTGTTTATTTGGTGAAAAAGAGATCCAAGTCATTTCGGACATTGTAGTGCCATCTATTGGCCGGGCAAGAATCATTTCAAATGCATTTACCCAGAATCCACTTTAACCTTAATTATCTCAAAACAGTGTCAGACCTACTTAGATCCTTTTGAATCTAACCCCTTCAATTTTAACAGACAGATTTTTTAATATTTTTCAGATAACTATTATGACCTGGCCCTGTTACCGGCTTGACGTCGACACCCTGTATATACATATGTATAGTTACTTCTATAAATATAACATTAATTGTAACGAGCAAATCGTTTAGTTAACTCAAGGCAAATCAAATTTATCAACACAATGTGAAGCGTATTAGTTGCAGCGCCAAAAAAATAACTTATGAGTCCAATGTGGAGCAGATGTAACCAATTACTAAATTAAGGTATTTAATCGTTGTTATTATATAACTGCATAAGCAAACCATAGGTTATTGGAGTGGAACTAACTTTTTCATTCAAGGAGTAGCAGTCAACTTTTCACTCCGCTTTTCTACGTACACAAAATGTATGCGTTATTTTGGATTTGTAATTGATTTTTCCTCAAAACTTTAGCGAAAAAACCAAAAAGACAACTAAAACGTAAGTAAAATCACATACTTATCAATTATCCCAAAATATTTTTAGCGTGTGTAGCTATAAATCAAAGTAAACGTTCTTGGAGATGAATTAAAAAAAACGATTTTGTTTACATTGGTACTATACTGGCTTGAGTAGTATGATGTGAGGTTTACCTTTTCAGCATCCAACGAAATTACATTGCTTTGCTCTGCTTTGGCAGCAGGTGTCGGAGTGATAATCGGTAGCAGAGGGAACCACAATGATGTTGATCCGCTTGAACTTAAACTCAAAACATTCGGATCCTTCTCCTGTCCTAGCATCAGGGACGCAGCAGGTGCCATGTGCGCTGACAACGTTGGCGTCAAAACACCAAATTGAAAACTGAGCCGAGCTACTGATCGCTTGACATTGGTAGAAATGTGTTCAGTAAATAACTCAAAATCGAAGGGATCAATAAGATCTTTGTAGGTACTTTGTAAAACACCAAATTGTTCGTTCAACACACGATCGTCTCTTGTAATACCAAATATACTTTGTAAAAATTTCAAATCGAAGTAATGTTGCAAGGCGATACTTTGACTGCTGCCCGCATTGTCCTTGGCATAGTTTTGATACTGTTCCAGTATTTGGGACAACAGCTTTTGATTACAGTAATGCAGTACTTTCGATGGCAAGGTTTGTGGCACGATTAAATTCAATGCGCGCACTAATGTAAAAAGATACGCTTGTAGTGATATACGTGGTTGGTTGGGAATGCGAAAAGTCGAATGTATGGTGGCATCCTGCTCATCCTTTTGCTCGAGTTTAACGGTTTCCCAATTCTAAAAAAAAAAAAACAACTTAATTTAAAGAGTAAAATGGTTAAAACACACTCATACCCACCGCGAACTCTTCTAGAATATTATCGTTCGTTATATCACTTTTAAGCATCTGGTTACAGTTGTTCTCTTCCAGTATACCCTCCACAAGTTGTTTCCAAATTGTAAATGTTTCCTCCTCCAGTAGCATGCACACCCGATTCCAGTGTTCTACACTGTTCGCAGCAACATTACCTACCCATTGCCGCCAGCCACTTCTTTGGCAGAAACATACTTTTAAGTTGGGGCAAAGTTCCACCAATGCGACGCAGCACCTGGCAACAAATAAAAGCTCCCAACGCTGTGTCGAAGCTAGGTGCAGGCTCTTTGCGCGACTGAAAAAATGTGTTAACTGCGCTTCAGCTGTCTCACGCAGAAATACTATTAGTGCGAGTTTGTCTTCCGCACGTGTTGCTTGCTCCTCCAGCAAAACATTCATCTCGGAAACGATGCCTTCGAGTTGTCGGTCAAATTCACAGCACAGAGCAATCGTCGCGGCATCGTAGCCTTTTGTTTTCATTAACAAATTCTTTACTTTGAGATCATCACTTAAGGCTACCTCCAAGCTAGACGGCAGATCACTTACAATTTCAGACCAAATATCCCAAGAGTTCACATTAACATCTTGCAATGCACGTTCCAATGCTTCAAATGTTGTTTGCATTGCTTTCGCCCAGCTGTCGTGGATAATGTCATGGATCCGTTGATTAATAAGTGGTATGTAATTTAATTCGAAGAAGTCCAAGGAATGTGAGAGTTGTAGTCTTTTTACTAGTTGATCGAAGTTTAAATGCTTTTTATAAACGTTGGCTTCTATTTTTAGTTCTTTGATGGTGCTCATCGTTGATACGAAATCAAAAAGTTGCCTGAGTTGAGTGCCGGCAATTTGTCGAGTATCTAAAAGCCATTGTTCAAGGGTGGAACGGACCTGTGTTTCGTCCAGTGATTGCGTTTCGATCTTTGGACGAAAATTTGAAACAATTTCCGGTAATAAATACGAAAACTGTGCATCGGTCTGATGCATTAAACTTAAAGTGGGTGGGGCATTAGGATCGCTGAGCTCGGACAGTTTTTGCAACAATAAACCGTTTTCTGAAAAAAATCCAACACATAGAAAATTTTTATTGATATCAAAAGCTGCTGAACAAACCTATAAAGCATTTCGACATAAGATCAACTGTGCCATTTAATATCCGCAAGCTTGCTAAGATCCGATCTTTTACACGTCTACGCTCTTCATTAACTCCCGATTTATATTCGCTTAGGCAAGCTAGAAACGCCGTACAACGAAAACCCAGAAACGTTTTGAAAACGCTGTTCAATGTATTCTTTTCTAGCAACAATAAGCTGAGTATACAATCTACTGCCACATCGACGCTAAGATCTTCGCGCTCTAATGCAGCCAAAACATGATGTTTTATTGTCACATTGAACGGTTTTAATATTTCCCATTGTTTTCTGGCCACTGGAAGATGTTGCATCAGTTCGTTATTCGCATCCAGTAGTAATCCTGTGCTAATATGCCTGCTAAATATGAACAATTCGCTAGCTGTATAGAAACGTTCTTCATCAATGTGCGTCCAAATTAATTCTGGCAAAGCAGTCAGCAGCTTAATCTGCACCATTGTACTGAAGTAATAATTCAAGTGTTTATTTGCATTTCGATTTCGCAGTAAATCTTCAGAGTCGCTAGTTTTAAAGCCCAACAATTGCTGTTCATTCAGTTTGCGACAATTCTTCGTAATAGACTCAACCTGTTCGATGAGTTTTGCTGAGGAATCTTTCATAGCTACAATGGTATCCGCCGCCTGCAGCAAATCACGGTAACGTTCACTGTTGGAAAAAATATATTAAAACAAAGTTTAAATGAATTGCAAATCCGGCAAAATCATACCCGACCATAAGACGCAACTCCTCTCGCTTATTTTCAACTACTGACTGGATTTTCTTGTGCACTATATCGATTTCCGGGACGCTATGCTGTTCGAATAACGTGTCCACATCGAGGTTCAGTAAGTTGGCGGCATCCATATCACCTTTTTTTAAGTATTTATCTAAATAATAATACAGAAAATACTCCCAAATGTTTTGTGAAAAGAAAACAATCATTTGACACGTCGTGAACAGCTGACTGGCCACTGCGCTATCTAGCGGCTGTCAGCTACAATCTATTGGAGAGTAGTCATAGCAATAAGTGCAGGCTGAGGAATTTGTGCGAACACAGTCGCCGCAATAAAAAGCCACGATGCAATTTTAAAAGATTTCTTAATATAAAAATACTTGAAAGGCAAAAAAATAATTGGACTGTGGTCACTAAGTAAGAGGAAATGTAGGAGACGCACATTTTCTTCAAATTCTAGGCTTTTTGGTCTGGCATGTTTTCCTTTTGATATATCGTCGCCTGGGTATAATATTGCCGTATATCAATTTTCATAATTTTCGGGAAAACGCGATTAAAGTTTGGAGATCTATTTCTCGAAAAAGCAACGGTAAATACTCCTTAAAATTTCATTAACAAATGAAATCAATAATTCTGTAAATAATATATTGATATTATGGGAGTTATTACGAGTTTTCCTCAGTATGATTTTGTCTTATATCACATCTGCAAAATGCATGCATAAAGTCTATACACATACGACAAAGTACTATTGAATGTTATAATAGTCAGAAACACAAGTAATAATTTATTTTAATACTTTTGTAAAAGAATTAACATTTTATTTTCCACCCGAATACATACCCATAAAGTAAAACAAAACAATAAAAATTACATAAAAGTACATATCTACTTACATTACATGCTTAAGATAAAACTAAAGGGACAAAAAATTCAATATCAAATTCAGTTTGATTAGTTACATAAACAAACATATATTTATATAGTTAAAATACTATCTGGTATTATGTATACTCGTATGTTTGGCACGATAAAAGTTTTTGTCTTCTTCTTTTTCTAACAAGGGAAGGCAACTTTGTCAGTCCTTTTTTTATTGCTATCCAGGGTTTTATTTTTGGGTACAACTCGGAGATTGTGTTCCCAAATCTTTGTTGAAAACCGTCCTTTATTTTTCTTTAAATCGAAAAAGGTATAATCAAGTTCATTCAATGATAATTTTATTCCAACCTTATAGTCACTGCTGGAATATATATAGACATGCACTTGAAAAATTGCGCTTTTTTGAAAATCAAACTTTATGCTTTTATCGAAAAATATTTAAAATCAAAATCGTTCATTTGCAGTAGTTGTAATTTGACGGTGGGAAAATTTGCGTTGGCTTGGAATTTCAATGTTCGCAATTTTTTTTAATTGTGTTATGAACACTATGAAGCTGCTGTAAAGAAGAATGTCCAGGATCGCTAAATTTTTGTGCAATTTCCTGGATTTGCGTGTAATCATCCATAAATTGGGGTAGAACAGTTGATGTAATTTTGTTACGATTTTGGGGAACGCAGGAATCACTCCAAAGTGTTAATTTGATTAGCTTGATTTGATTAGCGATATCGTTTTAATGATATCGTTTCTACTATTAAGGTCTCATTCCAAAAATCACAGTATGAACCTGTTCCAGACTGGGTATAATCAGGATACCAGTAAGATTATAGACGCATAGATTTCTTCTATAATAGAAGCTGGATGCCGAACAACTTTGTAAGAGTAAATACGTTTTCCGAGTCATACATTAAAATAGCTGCATTTGTATCGATACTCAGGGATTAAGCGTCCCGTTCGGCAGTCGTAAAGTTTTGTTTTTCCAAGTGTTTTTCATGCAACTGGTACTTCAGCATCAGAATGCTTGGCCGCATTGCCCCTGAACAGTTGACATTTGTCGCAAACATTCTCTCTTGGTACACATATAAAAAGAGAGATTAAGGGCCGTTTTCTAATCTAGACTTTAAATTAACGGCCACTTTATCGCCTCGATAAATGCATTTTCGTTTTCTCATCCGCGCATTAATTTCTCGGATCGATAAATCGTTGCTCAAGTGATGTCTTTCTTCTTTTTTATTGACGCTGTAACCGCCTAAGCGATTTTGGCTGAGTCCAAAACAGTCCCGAGAAGGCACAGCAGACGTAGGCCTTGTCTTTTTTTTACCAATAATGTCGATGCCGTTGGCATACGCCAGCAATTGCACGCTTTTGTAGTAAATTGTTCCAGAGCGGCTAAGTTCTGCAGCTCTTATTATCTTCTCCAACAACAGATTAAAGAAATCACACGAAAGGGAGGCGCCCTGTTTAAAACCCCGTTTGGTAGAAAACGGCTCGGAGAGGTCGCTCCCAATCCTGACGGAGCTGGTATTGCTCAACGTCATTTTACACAGCCGTATTAGTTTCGCGGGTATACCGAATTCAGACGATTTTCGTGCTGTCAAAAGCGGCTTTTAAGTCGACAAATAGATGGCGAGTGTCGATCCGTTTCTCCCGGGTCTTCTACAAAAATTGGTGTACCTGGTCTATGGTGGATTTACCAGGTGCAAAGCCACATTGATAAGGCCCAATCAGTTTGTTGACGGTGGGCTTCAGTCTTTCACACAATACGCTCTATAGGACCTTATAACCTATGCTTAGAAGGCTGATATGGCGGTAGTTGGCGCGTATAACGGGGTCGCCTTTCTTTTGGATTGGGCAGAGCACACTTAAATTCCAGTCGTCATTCATGCATTCATCTGACCATATTCTGCATAAGATTTGATGCATGCAACTTATCCACTCCTCGCCGCCGTACTTGAATAGCTCAGCTGGCAGGCCGTCAGCTTTAGAAGCTTTGTTCCCTCTTCATCTCCCTATATCGCTCCCACATAGCCCGCTTTGCGGCCGATCGCAAGCGTGGCCCTGAAGGCGGCATCTTTTTTCTCTGCAGCCTCGTGACATTCCCGTCGTACCAGTTGTTCTTTCGGGCTCGCTGAATTCCGATTACTTCTTCGGCGGTGGTACTTACTCAGCGGGAAATGTGATTCCACTGCTCTCATATGTCGGTTATTTAAATTCAATAAATAAAATACCTATCAAGCATTTCTGTAAGTGTTTTAAAAAGTAACTTAAAGTAAATTTTCTATATAAAGGTTAAATAAGCGTTTTTAGTATTAAGTGTATTTTAAGTTTTTGCAAATAAACCTTTATGAGTGTTGAGAGCGAATGTTGATAAATGACTTAACTTTAAAAGTGAAATGGAAGTGTTTACAAAATAACGAAAAAATAGTTGCTTTTGAATATTTATTATTTATTCAAGTGTTTTATAGACCAAAAATCAGCGTTGTGTAAGCTTAATGTTTATTTTACTAAGGGCCGATTTCATAATGAAACATTAAAGTTCCTTTTGCAAAAGTTTTCTTTTAGTTAAAGTGATATATAAATGTACTGTGTCTCTTAAAGGCATCCTATCTTTAAAGTGGTTTTATGAAATGGATGGGCAAAATAAAGCATCCGTTAAATTTAAATGATTCTTTAATTTTATTATGAAATCGGCCCTAAACTTTTAAAAAACATATTTTAAGTTCATTTTGCTTGTTGGGTAATTTTGATTGAAATCGAAATCTTTTTCTCCCAAATACTTCAAAAATTATACATACATACATACATATATTTTTTTCAAGAATTTCCAAAAAGTACAACGAAAAACAGGACAAGCGCGATGAATTATCTCATACAGCGCGGAAAGGTTCGCAATCAGATGATCAATGTGCCGCAAGGATTGCCTGAACTCTTGTCAGACATCACACGAGAAGTCTTGCGCTGCCAGCCCACCACTGAATGTCTCTGCCAATTCATCATCGACTACCTTCATTCGGTGATAGTGATTCGCGAGAAAGCCCGAGGTAAAATATAAATTTTCTCCTTTCCCATGTCAAATTTCTTTGGAATTCAGTGGCCAAAAGCAACATTGATCGGGCACTGTCGGTGGTGGACGAAATCATTGCGGACATGTGCGTCTGTAATATCAGCAAGGACAAGGCGCAGGAGATGGCCATGCATATGGAAGAATGCTTCCGACGTTTCCTCAAGCGAATGCGTTGCGAGCAGCGGAAGGGTATCGAAGTCGTGCGTTTCGAGGAGGAGGACATGCTAAATGCGATGATCGAACGTTGCAAATTCACCGAGCAGGAGTTGAAAATTTCCAAACCCATGATTGAGGCTGCATATCGTCGCTTTGTCGATGCCTATATGAAGGCTCATGAGGTATGTAGGCTCATGTTGTGGGCATGTCAAATGCGAATAAGTTTTAATTTCTTTTGGACAACCTA
>JAPVRG010096380.1:0-10122 GCA_029783565.1 Rhagoletis cerasi | reverse complement strand
CTCAGTACTCAGTGTTCGGTTACTTTACTCCATGTATTTTGTTTGTGTAAAATAAAATACACAAACAAATAACATGGGGAAAAATTATCGAACACCGATTTCTCGAGTACACAGATCTGTATGAACACCCTTTAAGTATTTTCTTTATAAATATGTCCGAATACTTATAACGGAAGAACTTTCTTTGGCGCCATCATTTCATGTGAGCCGATTACTCGTAATGTGGTATTTTTGGAATGCAACCCTTCATTCATTCTTTTTTATTTCGAAAATATGGCAGTGCTGCCCAAAGCGACGCTGCTTATGAAAATTTTAACGGAACGCTTGACAATTGACAAGTGAGTGAAGCTGTGAGTAGAAAGCAAAAATAAATCGACGTGTATTTTATTTATTTTTTGGAAAATAAGTGGACTAAAAAGTTAATTAACACTATTGAAAGTTAAACAAATATTCGAATATGGGGCGAAAAAGAAAAATACCAATCGCGGATGAAGAGAAAGAGAATACAGTCGCTGCAAGCCGCCAACGGGGTGGTGGCCGTGGCGTCGCTGCAAGCAATTCCGTGATGCTGCATGGCCCCATGTACACAATAATGTCCAATGTGCAATTAAACGAAACCAGCCACAAAAAGTATATCAAGGAATTGAAGCAACTATACGCCAAGGTGAGAAGACAGTTTTTGTTTTTTTTTTTTGCAATTTTACCATAATTCTATTTGGCAGATGGATCATGACGCCTTCATGTTTACGTTCATCAAAATGATAAAAACAGCAATGGTAGCTGATGAAGGGAATGAGTATGCAGAAACGACGTTATTATTTTGTTCCAAATTTGTAAGTTCATATGATGGCGATGACACACATCCATTGTTAATTGATATGTGCAAGTGGTTGCTTACGGTGAGTGCTAATTAACCTACTTAAGATTAGCACACATTTAACTTAAACTAATCAACTATACTTCACAGACTATGTCGCGCAATCCACACATTCGCTTTCGCATTTGCCAATTTGTTAATATGATACTCAAGGCACTGGGTCAAGAGGCAGCGCTGGATGACGCCATTTGCGATCGTATAATGGATTATATGCTGCATCGCCTACACGATACCTCACCGAATGTGCGAGTGCAAGCGATATTAGCAATGCAGCGCTTACAAGTACCAGATAACCCCGACGATCCTGTATTGCGCGCCTACCAGTTTCATCTCTGCTCAGATCCATCATCACGCGTGCGTCAGGCAGTAATAACATGCATGGGACGCAACTATCATACAATTCCCTACATACTGGATCGTTTGTGGGATATTGATGAGAAAGTTCGTCGACACACCTACTTGCATATGAGCAGTTATCCAGTGCGTTCTTACAAGGTATCACAACGCCTAACTTTATTGCAGCAGGGACTGAACGATCGTACAGAGGCCGTGCGCAAGGTGGTAGTAACTATAATGCTGCAGCAATGGATTGAGTCATATCAGAAAGATATCATTGCACTAATATCTGCATTGAAACTGGATTCGAGCGAAGCCGAAATCGAGCGTTTTCGCAAAGTAGCTAAGCAAACGCTTAAGGAGATTTTCAAGTAAATAACTTGAATTATATTTTTTATTACCAAATCTAAACTTTGTTAAATTTTTGTAGGCGTCAAAGCAAAGACGACTTGCTTGCTTGTGTTCCTTTGGAGGAAGAGGGTGAGATGCATCGTTGTGTGCCGCATGAAAAACTTTCCATGGAAATAGCATTGTATTGGCAATGCTTGACAGAGTTTTTGCAATCGGAAATGGCAGAAGAGTTCGACTTAATTGTCCCGGAGTTAAGCACATTCTGTACATATGTAGAAAAGTGAGTTTTAATCGAACTTTAAAACTACTTTTTGGTGCTAAAAATAATAGGTTGTAAATTAAAAGTTTGTAAATGAGGTATACATTTTTAAGACTTTCATAAAAACGTTTCAAGTACAGTGCGATTATATACAAAAACTATGAATAAAAATTAATCAGCGCATGCATGCTTAAGCGCAAAAAATGTATTTAAACATTACAGAATGAAACATGATTTCAATAATTCTAATTGTTTGTATTCATCACAGATATTGCCAATCGCAGAAAGAAGATATGGATAAATTCGAACTCATGGAATTCCAATATAAACTTCTGTCATTGATGGAAATATTATATACATTTGATTTGGGCGACGAAATCGGGCGTGGTAATTTGCAAAAATTACTTTCGTATCTTTTGAAAACATTCCGTCTTGACGAAAAGGTCATAGAGGTTATCGTACGTTGTGCCGAGAATCTCATAACTGATCAAAATGCACGCATACAGGTTAGAGAACTCTTTAAGCATTCTAAAAATTAGATATAACGTTCAATTCCCTCTATATTAGCTATTTGTGGAGATCATACAAGATATCTGCGGTTTGAACAGCAAACCAAATGATCTTTTACACGATCGGTCGTTAATCAGCGAACTATTGGCAAGCTCATCCAACGCAGATCTAAATTTAAAATTGTCATCGTTAAAGGTTAAGCTTCTTGATTTGGAGGAACAAGAAATGAATTTTGTACAACGCAAAGATTACATGCGGGCGCAGCAAATAACCGAGGAGAAAAATGCCACTACAGAAGAGTATACGAACTTGTTGCAACCGCTTTTAGATAATCATCCAAATGCAGAAATGGTGAATTAAAAAAGATTTTTATAATTTATTTATTTTATGTATTTATTTTTCATAATTTTTTTATTTTTCATAATTTTTTTATTTTTCCTTATTTATCTATTTATTTATTATTTACAAATTTATTATTCTCATCAATGTTAGCTAAAACGCCCATTGCAGCTGCGTAAAACGCTGAAACCGGAAAGCATATTGAAGAGCCTTCAGATAGCCTTCTATATGGTAGTTTCCACTAAAGTACGTTCACTTAATCCGATCATTTTAAAACTGTATAATGTAAGTATTGAAAGTGTGTAACTTATTAGACTAAATTAGTTTACTGAGTATATAATGTTTGCTTAATGTGTAGGATTTTATTTGTCGTCATCTTGCCTCAAATCAAATTGCAATCCGTGATTGGGCTTTGAAATGTGGTACAGCCTGCAGCATGCTGTATGAGGCGCTGGCAAAAGATGTTTTCGAAGAATTATATGCGCAATTTTTTAAAAATCACAATATTCGTATATGGGAGACCTCCATAACGTGTATTTTCGAGCTGCTGGACAGGTAAGCTATCTTAGATTTAAAAAATTACGCCGCCAATACACATATCATCTCCTTAGATATGGTTTGGATAATTTTGCCAAGCAAGAAGAGCAAAGCAAATCGAAGAAAAGCGGTCGACAGCTGTATAACACATTAGAGTTTCTGGATAGTGAAGATGATTCAAATGTTCTAAATGCCGGCCAAGGCGTCGACGTGATCTATATGATGTCGCATTTTCTGGACACCTGCGATGATACTTGCATAATAAGTGCAATAATAGTCGGCTTCTGTCGCCTTATATTGCGTGGCTACATTAAGTCTAGTGATATTATTGAAAAATTGCTTTTGCGATATTTCAATCCGAGCACAGGTAGTGTATAGATTTAAAGCATTTTTTTAATTATTAATTTTTATATTTCTGCTGCAGATTCAAACATAAATCAAATATTGGGCGTCTTTCTGGAAAATTTGATAATGCGCAAGAAGCATGGTTTACTGCAACCTTGTCTATTGCCTATGGTGTCAACAGTGCTAGGGGCACCTTATGAAAATCCACTGCACGACATACGCCCCGATACCATAACTCGGTTTATCATAGACTCTACGCGTCAGGAGACTTCCCCCCTAACTGAGGGTTACATACACAACAAGATTGCACAGACATTCTTGCACGAGATGCTCAACAATCTCACAAACAAGGAACTGTGTAAACTCTTGGCCAAAGAGCTGATCACATTGGAATTAAATGTAACACAGAATGAGCAGCTAAAGCGTGAATTGAAAGAGTGTGCTGATAAGTTGATAAAGGTAGTATTGGAGTACTTTGATACCGCAAAATATGATTTTTAACTAGAGTGAATTGTTACACTTAGGCTGATTGCGATCCAAAGACTGTAAAGCATATAATAGATTTCAAAGATCTAGTTGATGGAAATTATAATCCTGCACGAAAACCTGCAGCGAACGATTCGGAGGGTGAAGAGGTACCTATTATATTATTCTATTTCGATCGATTTTTGACTCGAACTTAAAATATTCCCATGATTTTTTTTGAATTTCAGGATAGCAATGATGAAACAGAGAATGATGCGAATAATGATGACGACAATGCCACAGTGACAACGGCGCGCAGTAAAACATCAGTCAGTGAAGCGGTAGAGGAGCCATCCCAGCAACCGCCACCACAGCCACCTCCTAAAGTCATCATAACTGCTGTAGAAACGATTATCCCACCGCAGGAGGTTGTTGTTGTTACTCCCGCTGAGCCTGCGGCCACACCTGCTCCCGCCGCCACATCTGATCCCGCCGCCATATCTGCTCCCGCCGCCACTTCTGCTCCCGCTGCAGAAGTTCCTGCTATGACAATAGCAGATGGTGCGATAATAACAAAAGATATTTCTCCTTCAGCGCGTGTGCCCACAACATATGGACGTGAGAACCGTGTAGGGCATCGTTATCTGCGTAAATCTCTCAATTCGATGCGTGGTCAATCGGACACAGAAGCGGGCGATGGACCACATCGCTCACCGAAAATACGCATTGAAGCGCGCATCGATTCTGATAAGAAAACGGAACTGCCAGCACGTGAAGAGCGGCAAGTGCGAAATTTACGGGCAAGGCGCAATTTGCGTTATAATGCAAAAAATTCTGAAACAGAGGATGAAGAGCCTGATAAGCCGCCCAAAAGTGCAGCAAAGACGCGCAATAAACGACGTGCAAATCTGCCGACTGTTGACATTGATGATGAGCCTGAAGTGAATACGTCTCCTAAGCAATTGTCAAAAGCAAAAGGCAGTGCTACTAGTCTTGAGCAAGCTCCAATTGCCGCTAGTCCGGCTAAGCGGCAGACGACGGAATTAACTAAAGAAAAATCAACTGATGAACTTTTGGAAAATACGAGCGAACCAAGTCGGGAACAATCCAAGGAACAATCCAAGGAACAATCCAAGGAACAGCCAAAAGAACAGCCAAAAGAACAGTTGAAAACACATGCAAAAGAGGCAGAGCAAACGATGGTAACACCAGCAAGAACAACCAGACAAGTGCGCGGGTCAGCAAGAACAGCTAAACACATTGATGTCGATGAAGTAAGGCATGAGTTTAAATCTGTTTAGATTTCCGTTGCTAAAATCTATTTTTTGCATTTTATTTTATTTTATTTTTTACCTACTGCAGCTCAATACATCCGACGTTATACCGCCTTCACCGCCGGCGGCGATGTCACCACGTACCATTGTTCGGCGTCAGCGCCGTGCCGGTGGTGGTGATATATCAGTCGCTAATCTAAATAAATTTACGCGTCCTGCAACGCGAAGTCGTTCTGCACAGCCAGCAACTAATCGAGTGAGTACCAGACGACGAGGATTACAACTGTAGATAGTCAGCACAATTACTAACCAATCTCCACACCTATTTTCCCACCGCATCCACCAGTGTCACCATCACCATCGCCACCATCATCAGCACCCACTTAACAACGTACAGGCTATTTGTACTTTTTCCTGACTATTTGCACCTATATACATATATGTAGTTCTATTTACTTAACCTTACATTTGTATAAACGTTGACTAAAAAAATATATATTTACGTTCTAAAAGCTATTTTTGTAAATACAACTGTCTTGGATGCGTAAATGTGTGTGCATGTGGTTGCTGCATGGTGGTGCGAGAGGGAAGCTGGTTTGATGGCTGCAATGGACAATGGGAGTGTTTTTGTATTCCGATAACTCGTTTTTATTTATGATTTAAGTTAAAAGAAATTTTTGTTTTGTTTTAAAAAATGTTTGAGTTATTCTTTAGTTTTTAACGGGTATCCCCTGAATACATTCAGATCACTTTAATATCCATCTCATATTGCTAATATCCGCCTTAGCCAGCCAAAGATTATATTCACCCGTTGCTTAAAATAGCATGTGATTCGGTACTAAATGCGTTTTCCCCGCTTCGAAAATCTCCTCGGCCATTCTGAAACAAATTCGATTTAGTTTAAAATAAATTTCAGTCACTCTTTAAACTTGTCTAAAAAAATAAAATATATTTTAATTATACCTTAAACGACCCTCAATCGCATGCCGTTGGCAAAGTTTTATTTTATTTATATTTTGACTAAAACCGCACAACGAAAAGATTAATAAGTAAACAAATTTTTAGGGCTCCGATACTTCCATTGACAGGGCAGTCGTAGCTACAATTGCTTTTTCAGCTCCCGCGACCGCTAAGACATCAACACCAGCTCGCTCCAGTTTAAAACGAGCTCATCATTCTACTCCGGATCCCGCTGGCAAATTATCGCTTGGAGACATGGTTGCTTCACCACAATTAGAATCGCCGCTTCTGAAGCGGTTGCGTGCTGTAACACCAGACAAGCCGCAAGAGGTATCAAGGCGAACACGAAGTAGTACTCCTGCATCAGCTGCCGAGCATAAGGAAGATGCTGAAGCAAATGAAAGAAATAAGGAGAAAATTGTTGAAAAGCGTGGACGGGGTCGTCCACGTAAACGTTCCGAGACGTTAGTTGAACCTGAGGAAAATAGCGAAGCTACGAGAAGATCTGCGGGAGTTAAATTAAATGAGCCGCGCGATTCAAGATCGGCTACACGCCCATCTTCTAAACGTGCTCTGTCGGCAACTCGCTCCCGTTCAACAACACGTACGCGCTATGCTATAAGTACAAGCTCTGCTATACGTACGCGCTCTGCTATACGTAAAAGCGCTCCTACACGTACGCGCTCTTTTACACGCGCCACTTCGATTATACGCACAGATGCAGCTCAACGTACGCGGTCTGCTACACGCACCACGGCAACTGCTGTTTTGGAACGGCGTACTAGGTCTTTGACGCGCACTGTATTTACTAGGCGCACTGCATCAGCCACGCGCACAGCATCAGTGTCACGTAAACGCTCAGGCGTTGTCACAGGCACCAGATCAGCCACAAGATCCGATTCGAATGCTCGCCCCAAATCTGCTTCGCGCCCAAACATTTCGACGGTCACCATCGTAGATTCATTCACCAGGCCGGAGAACGCGCAGAATACCACATCAGCTAAGCTCACGCGCGCAGATGCACGCACGTCATCCACTTTTGTGGCGGATAAAAACGTCGGAGAGACGGGAAATGTTCCGACGCGCGAAAAACGTCGTAATAGTAATGAGGGTGCAACTGAGAAGTCGCCGCAGTCGACCGGAATGAAGACACGGCGTCGCTTGTCGATGAGTGGTGGTCGAATCGATGAAGGAGCTGACGCTAGCGCGAAACCAATTGCGAGCGATTCCCTAGACACCGCGCCGCGCAGGCGTTCATTGCGCTGCGAAACCGCTGCAGCGCCAGCCAAATATAAAGTGGCTGAAGCGAATAAATCTAAAATTCGTACGCAACCGAGTAGAATACCAGTGCGCGCTTCGAGCAGTAAATTGACAATAAGTATGAAAACAAAGATTGCCAAGCCTGGTTCTTCTTCTTCGCTTGCGTTGGCGCCAAGGGCGGTTGAATCCAATTCGAGCAGCGGTAGCGGCAATTCGAGCACCGAAGAGCCAATGAAAGCTTTAGGCGCAGCTATTTTGCGTAGACGCGCGCTGGCTACCAAAATGACGCGTATCAACTTGGCGCAACGCACCAAAGGCATCCCCGTGCCTATGGAGTTGGCAAAGCCGACGCGGTTACGTGCACCTGTTAAAAATATGCCATCGGTTTCGAATTTGCGTCCGAGAAAGCCTTAGGAGTTACTTATTTACTTACACAAATACATATATTTTTATATTGTCGTTGAAAACTGTGTAGTTCTTTATCTTGATATAATTATGTATGTATGTACTACACAAGTTTTAGGCTAATTATTACTTACATAAGCTTTCCAAATACACACATATACATATATATATATTGCATTTTGATTTATTTTTTTTGTAAACATTTACGAACATCCGTTTGAGGCCTATAAAAATTTGAGTTGTACATACATACATTTTAGGAAATTCCAGATATTTTAGATGAACTGCATGAAAATTCCTATGCATTTTTTTTATCGATTAAATATTATGTATTATAATGCTTTAGCTACTTTCTAAATAAAATAAAATTCGAATTCATTAAAAAAATGTATATGTACATATATCGATGCTTTGTCTTTTCATTTCTTGCGTAAAAAGATATTTAGCGCTTAAATTTTTGCTAGGTTTATGGCCAAGCTTCTACCCCAACACGTGGTAAGTATTATGGTATTGTTACGCAAATGGAGGACCTAAAATTTTAACGGCAAATGTCATTTTGTGACATACTTTATCATGACAGAAATTAACTCGGAACCAAGCCAGCCAAGCGATTCCGTACTTTTCGCAATGCAAACAAATTCCCCCTCGGGGGGATTCCACATCGTGGAATTACGGGCGTGACAACTCCGAGCTCCCTAGTCAACGGTCGCCAGTCCGGAGTGGTGTGTGCTCAACGGGCAGAAGTTTCGGCTTCGAGGTCTGACCAGCGACTTAATTCTGGTACCACGGGGAGTATCGTGGTGGCTGTGGTTTAATACCCAAATTCGGGTGGAGCCAAAGCGGTTCGATGTGGCGTTGCATTACAACCGGATGTCGAACCCATAGCACGACAGAGGCTTTAGATAGGCTTCGAGCCCTACCAAGGTGGTGAATTGTGTACACCCACACTGCCAATTGATACCGACAGAATAGTTGCATCACGGGGCGGCGATCAACGCATTGATTTGATCCGTTGTGCTTTTGAGCGCCGTGGGTTTAGGGCGGCTTCACAGGCGGGTACCCACGTAAAACACTGACACATCTGTCCCCCCTACCAAAAAAGTGGTGGAAGTGGGAATTGCGTCTAAAGTCCTGCAACTTCACTGCTGTAAGTTATGGTCAACAGTGAAGTCTTTGTGCAACCCAACGAAACACCATGGCCGAGTACGTATTTCATTCGAAGACCATCTCTCGTCGGACCCGAAAATATGTGAGAGCTACTTTGGCCGTCAATTTATTCTACATTCTTCGGTGTCGAGCGATCAGAAGGCTGCATAAACTCACAAATGCATGTTAATGCTGAAACATTTGGGCCCATGACCGTCGGGTCCACGTAATTGGAGCGACCCAGATTTATATAAAACACTGTCCAGCAACATCTCCCAAAACTGGGGAAATATGTGTGCTATTACCAACAATAACAACAACAACAACTCACCAAGGCCTTCAATCGGTCAATGGCCAATCTTATCACTCCTGGGGGTCTACTCTGAATTGCGATTCGAAGGGAAAATCATTCGGATTGGGATACTTAACACTATGAATTTGTATTAGTCCGCATTGGCATTCGAATCGCATGACATTTGGAAATCTGGGAGAATGGTCCGAATACTGAAACGTGTGTAACCCCCAAAAAAAATTGTCTTTATCGCCTGATCACTTTCCGTTTCCCAATATTGTAAACATTTTAGGCTTTGCCACTTTCTTACATCACATGCTATATGAGCTGGCTGGTGCAAAGTTATCAGTATCACCGCAGTACTTAACGCCTTAAACGCCCCAATAAACCATGACCTTAAGCGCAGTCATACCTGCGAGAGAACAGGGGATATTAAAGCCTCTTCTCTACCACCTGCACAAAAGCTATGATCTGGGAATTATAAAGGTCGTTTAAATCGTCAGCGATTCCACAAGATCAAACTTCCAATTTCAGTGAGGTGTCCTCTCCCCACCTGTGTTTAACTTTTATTTATCGAAACTTCCTCTCTGGCCGGCAGAACAAAATAAAAGATGATTAACTATACTGTAGCGAAATGGTCGCCATGGACTAGTAGGATGCAATTGACGAAGTTACATGCTTGCCAAAATACTGCACTGCAGACAGCTACAAAATGTCTTCTAATGCTCGCTGATGTCCTAATACAACACCTGGTCGAAGCTGAATT
>JAPVRG010096378.1:0-12713 GCA_029783565.1 Rhagoletis cerasi | reverse complement strand
TTTATCTTGAACTGTTCAGAGAAATTCCTTTCAAGACCATTTTTAATAGCAAAGACTGTTTTATGTGAGTCCAAAAGAAGATATGGTACCGAAAGGTGAGGTTATCCACCCATTATCAAAAATGTATAGCCATAAGTATACATATTTAATTTTTAGGTAGATTTATCTACTTTTAGGTACAATTTTTTCAACAAAGGTACAATTTGAAAATTTAATTTCCATCCCTAGTGCGAAAAAGTATTTTGTGACGACAACGAATAGGTGGATGCTGTCAAGTCGACGAAGAGAGGGTTAGCGGTCCGCGATTGGCGTCACCTTTATTTTCTGCATCATGATTCAGAACCATTATTTTCTCTTTCTCTCTCTGTGCCCAGCTTAAATTATTTTCTCTATTTCGTCGAGTATACTCATCTGTTGTTGAATAATAGAAGAACACAGTCAACAGGGAGTTAAAAAATTGGTAATCTGGCGATGGTCGCTACACAACTAAAATTTTATTTGCGAGACTCAGGATTGTGCAATCACTACTATCTTGAAAAAAAGGGATTGCAATCGAATTTTTTTGACATTGTGGAACAGAGCCTCTACGAAATTATGCCCAAATATACGTATCCTCCAAACTCCCAGATAATTTTGCTTGATTGAATAATTATTAAAATCATTAAGTAAAGCACTTTCGTTTTTTTGAGTGCGAGCTATTATTTTCTTTTTTCCATCTCTTTTTGCTAGCAGAAATCTAACTAATCTTCGATAGTAAACCAAAAAGAGGCTGTTAAAAAATTTTTTCAAATACAAACTAACTATCAAAAAGTCAATTAGCTCAGAGGAAAGACGCAACTTAATCAAGTTTACACAATGCAATCACTTTGTGAGCTCGTTTGGAATGAATGTAGAAATATACAACCAAATTGAAAAGGAAATAACAAAACAATTGCGATAGCGAAAAGCAGTTAAAAAATGAATTAAAAAAAAAAATAAATTCGTTCAAAAATTTTACCGCGGCAGCAAACAGAGTTTCAAATTCAATACGCCCGCTTACTTTTTGCTAAATGCTTTGAATGCATTTCGCTATATTTTGCATTGAATATCGTCGAGCAGCCCCAACCGGCATGCCATCATACCAGCCAGCCCGAGCCGGAAAGCCAATGAACTTTGGACAAAAGCTTAGTTCGAAAAACGACGATAGCAATTTGCGCTGCTGCTGCTGCGGATGCAGTTTCAACGATGCAGCGCGTTGCAAATACAACTTCAAAGGGGAGTAGCAACAAAAGAGGCACTACGGTGTGTGTTTCTTGGTAGGTGCGCACAATGGCTGAAAAAGATCGTAAAACTTCCATGGAATACTTAAGCATTTTCGGCGAAAAGAAAAATGAACAAAATTGAATTGAAAATTAGATGAAAATTGCAATGTATGCACAAAAGCAACTACAGCACCAACAATGTACGAAGTGATGGTATTAAATTTCATTGAAGTAAATCAAATGCCTGCTCTTCATAGAATATTCACTCTAAATAAATTTTAAACGCAAGTTTGCAAAGGCAATTCAATGAATTGATTTTATCATACGAGTACATACAACTGATAAAAAAAATCATGCAAACCATTTGTTGCGAACGAAAAACTGTAAAATAAATAAATTAGCATTGCATTAAACGAATAAAGTACCATTTTGAATTTAATTACTTTATCTATACTTTTTTATTTATTTTTATTTTATTTTTTTTTCTATTATTTAATAAAAGCGAGTTATTGCAATGCATGAATAGCAAACTGCTGAAAAATACTAAAAAAAAAAACATCTGGCATTTAATTGCATTTCTGTTGATATTTCAATAACATTTCCATGGAATTTACTGTGAGAAAATTCAATGTTTTTCCTGTTTGGGCAATTCAATCACTGAAGGCGAGCAAAGATAAATGAACAAAAAATAAATAAAATAGAAAACTAGCGTACAATAATGCTTGTAAAAGCTTGTATAATAGAGCTCATCCCAATAGCTTAGTGAATTGCTGGGTATGTATTTATTCTCCGCAAACAGCTTGAAGTCTTAATTACCCACGGAAATAGAATCTGAGAGCAAAACATTAAATAGATTTTATTTTGGTGCCGATTTCTCAAATTTATCAATGCATCAGCGCCAAGTTTGCTGTGAATTAAGGAAATAATAAAATAAACTTATGCAATATACGCTTTTTTTACTTGTTGAGTGCGATGCTTGTGATGAAACACTGCTATTTAAAGTGGTACAACATAACAAGAAGCCTCTTTGGCAGTACATAAAAATTACGCATAATTTTAGCAAAGACGCTTTCAATCTACATAATTTCTTCTCGGCAGTCAGCAACACTTCCTGAACAGACTGAGAAGCGCCGTTTCAGACAGGTCCGAAGAAATCTCTAGTTCTGATCACGAGCTGTAGCATATTATCCAAGACATAACAAAATCCGTCTTAGTCGAGTAGCTCTCTTACTGAGTTTTTTGGGTATTGAAAAATTCCAAACTTCAGTTGAGTTTCACATCGGTGTTAACAGGAATGATATGCAAAAGCGATTTCAGGAAGGCGTCTCTTTAAAGATTTTTTTACGGACCACTTCATAGATAATCTACTGTCCCAATGTCCGTAAAAAATACTACATTACACTGGATTATTGGACCGTTGAAAGCCAGTTTCGTAGCTCCTCACACAAATTTCTTCAGTATATGTAAAAATTAAAAGGTGGTGGCATTTCAGATTGGTATGGTACCTGCACCGCTTGGAATGAGCTTCATATTCTGAGTATTTTATTTTTGAGCGAGACTAACAATGTCAGATGTGCATAGCTGAAAAAAAAATTAGTACAAGCTTTTGAACGGAAAGCACCAATTTATCCCTTGTAAATTAGTTACTATTTTATATGAAAGACTAAAGCTTAAAATAAAAGAAAGTTTATCGCAGAACTTTCGCAAATTTAACAATTATCTCGTGCTTAAAAGCATGATTTGTTAAGTACTTTAAGCGGCTCTATAAATGAGTTAAACTAGTTTCTTGGCGATTGCCGCTTTAATTGCTAATAAGCATTTAAGAAAAACATTATGTGGAAACATTTATATACTCGTATTAATGTTTAGTTTTTACATTTTTGCCCATTGCATTTATGTTAACAGAACTAAAATGGTATGAAGTTAGGAAGTACTCTATAATTTTTATGTATTTCTTGGTACCTCTTTTACAGCCACTCATCATTTTTTTACTGCTGGTTCAAGTTTGTTTTTGTTTTAACTTTTTGTATATGTATTAATTTTTTTGGAATGTATGAGAAAGATTAACGCCAGCAAAACTCAACCTGACAACCGGAAATGCGGAATTGATGTTGCAAAAAACGACAAATTCTAAAGAGAAATCGCCACCAGGCAAAACATCTTTATTCCACTAGACATTAAATGACAATAATTGTAATGACAAAGTGGCATTAAAAATTATCGAGACCATTTCGTTAAAATTGATAGTCACTAAGACATTTTTAAATGGCACGCATTTTTTGTCAGGAGGGTATTTTAATCGACATCTTATGAGCAAAATTCAATTTGCAAAATAGTATAAAAATCTTTTACGATAATTTAAACCAAAATATGAAACAATTAATTGCTGTAGAGTTCCTATTTTCATGTTCGAACAATTCATTTTCTAACTGAAATTTGGAGCAGATTTCCCAATTTCCTATTCGGCACTAAAAATAGGTCGAGCCTGATTATGATTTTCAAATCACCTTAAAAACTGAATTCCAATATGAAATAAACTTAAATCTGCGCATGTGTTTCAAGATAAGTACAACCGTTTTTAGAGTTATTATGAATAAATCTTTATCGGTCAATCCAATTAAATCCTTAACGTGCCTTTTACTATAAGTTTTATTTCACTTTTATATTAACGAAAAACAAAAACTTTTATCTTGAGAAAAAGTGTACAATATTGCCTACTCTTAAGTCGTAACTGCTGTAATGATTAAAACTTAGCTTATTGACTTACATTTTTCAACACGCTTTTTTTAATTTTCAAGTACTAGGTACCTGCTTTTACAAGCAAATAAGTTTTGGCTTTGACGCAAAGTAAAACTGCAGCACAATAATCAAGTAAAACTGGTATCTTTACACTTGAATACAGCGCATGAAATTTCTTGGCGACCCCAGAGTATGTGTTTATATTTCATTTTTCGCATTTTTTTTATATTTTTTTCGTTTTAATTTTGCGAATTTTAAATGGACGCGCTTCAATAATTCAGCAGAGGCAAAGCAACAAAAAATTTAACTGAAAAACGAGAAAAAATGCAAGCCCAACGCGAGTTGGCCTAAAGATCGTCAGCGTTTGTATGAAGTTTGAGTTTTTTTTATTTTTCATTTAAACTTTTGTATTTTTTATTTTCCTTTTTTGCATGTATGTATGTATATCGCCCGAATAGCGGAGCGCGGCGCGTTTTTAACCGGTTTTTTATTTACTTTTTTTCGACAGATCTTGCCAACCAGCTTTACGCTTTGAATGCTCAAAGTGGCTGTGCGACGCAGAAGGAACTTTTAGCGTCATTTAAGGTGCGGTAGGTAGTTGGTAGTGCTGTAGTACTCGTAAAGCACAGAAATGTGGATACCTGCCCGCATCACCGCTTTACGGTATGTTGATTTAGGTATGTAATCGTATACAAGCAAGTGGCGGCGTTGATGACGACCACGCTACCAAGCTCCGTACCACGTCACGCTGAGTACCAATAGTTCAAGCCATTGTTGTGTTGTGTTGTGTTGGGTAACCAGTTTTGATGAACTTTTTTTTGTCTGGACTGTTATGCTTGCGTTTTGTTTTACTTTTTCATTATTTTTCAACTTTTTTCGACGTCATGTTGCTTTTGTTTGATTTTTTTTTTGCCTCACAAGTTTTAGTTGCTCATTTCTTGTGGTTGATTGTTTGTTTGCTTTGAACTTTCCTGGAATTCATTGCTGTCCAGAGTAAACCACTTCAAGCGCTGAATATTTTTTTTAACTGTATGCTTATTTGTGGCGTAAAAGTTTTGTGCCCATTTCTGGAACAAGCTTGACTTAAAAGGGACGCCACGCATTAAACAGAGCGTGGTAAATTTCGTGTGTGCGCTATTTCCAAGAAATAAACTTTGAGAATGTTATTTTAAGTGCTCATATGCATTAACATTCTATCGAAAAGTTGTAAGCCGCATTGTCAAAGGAATATAAAAGCATATAAATTATAGAACTCCACAGAAAATTTATTTAAATGTAATTCAGCGCTTGTTAAGTGCTATTCAGCGCGCTTTATTTGACAACCCGCTTACTGTAAATGATGCTCAGCGCATTTTGAATGAATGAAACACACATTTAATGCTATTCAGCGCAATAAAAGGTTCAGTTTAATATTGTTTAAAAAGATTTACCCAGAAGATAATTTAGGAGAGCCTTCTTCAGTCAAGGCATTTTAAAAGGGTTACTCAAGCAGAGCTGAAAAAAGTGCTTCCCTGCATACCTTCTAAAAAAGCTTTCCTATTTACGTTCTACAAAAGCCCGTCTATGGTTAGCGAAAGCAGAAGCCTTTAAATGCATGTCACTCCATTCTGAAAAGAAAGGAATGCAGAATCGAATGCCTATTGACCCTCAGCAAGGCTCTTTGGGAGGGCTTTTAACTCCGGAAATAATCTACTGCGTGGACAAATAAAACAAAAATAAACGGAGTTAGGGAGTAAAAAGCGAAAAACAGAAGACGCGGAAAGCTTGAACACGTAGTAGAAGGGAACAGTAATGTGTGCCTTTATATTTATTCATTTTTAATTAAATCATGCGCAGGAACTTGACCGAACAAAATAGTGTTTATGAAGTCACTTGTTTGCTTTTATTACAAACATAGTACTTTATAGCTACAACTCAGTCAGCTTTTCTTACTTTTCCTATTTTATCTAAAAATAATCTTTTATTTACAAGTCCCTAAAGTAATTAAGGCAGAACTTTCATGAAAGTTATGGATACTGAGTGAAAATGAGTAAAAGCTGTAATAGCGTCATATTCTACACTTAACATGGTGCTTAATGCATTCCAAAACTTTTAAAAGTAATTAAATTTCACAAAAACTGGAATCCCTCGCTCGAGTGTAATTAAAATAAATTTTTGCATGCGGTAAACGTAAGAGAAACATTTTGTTAACAATGATGAGTCTAAATTTCTGAAGTCAAAGCAATGAATTTCATGCGATTATAGTAAAATTTCTTTGTGCTGAAAAGTTGAATAGCGTCGGGAATTTTTAAATTAATTTTCTCGAAATATGTTAATGGAAACTTTTTAAAAAATTTGTAAGTCTGTTTCAGAGTGGCTGCTCAACTAAGTTATTTTAGTTTGAAGTGGGGTTGTATAGATATTTATGGCATTCCAAATGCAAGCACAACAGCTGTGAATGTAAGCAAATGTATGTATGTAAAAAAAGCGAAACGTACTGGCAACAATGAACCAATTGTGGGCGTCAACACTGGCTGGAGAGTGCGAGTTCAGTGCAATTCACAGGGGATAAGTTGGCGGAATTTCAAATGTCTGTTAATCTTTTACATACAAAACGCAGGAAAGTGGATGTTGTTGGCATGAGCGCAATTATTTTCAATTAAAATACACGAATCAATTGAATGAAATAAGATGAACCTGTGAAGCGCTAGCATTAGTGCAAATATTATTCCTAGTGTGAAGTGAATATTATTGCAGCAGATTTTTGTAATGAAACTTAAGCAAGTATAACTATCAATGCATAATGCAAATTTTAAGGCAGATTTTGTTGTGTTCGAGCATTTCGGCACACTTTTGATGTTATTGTAGCATCTATTTCAACGTCAAGCATGAATTAGTTTAATTTAGTCGCAATTCAGCTGAGCTGAATAGAATTTAAAATGCACACAAAAAGATTAAGTAGCATGTACATTAGACCGTATCGAAAAAAAAGTGAGGCCAATGAGCATCCGTAGGAAAGCCCCCCTCCTCGAGACAAAAACATTGGTGTACCACACTTTAAAATCCGACTATAAACGCTAAAGATATGAAGAAAAATTTAATTGGGCGACTACTACGGTTGTCCAAAAAAATTTTTATTATTTTTTTAAATGCTTTTTAAAAACACTTCATATGAGGGGGTGTACGGCGACCTTTTTTTATTTCGCCTGTAAGGCGATACGCTCTAATGTACATGCTTGTTATTAAGTGTAATTTTCAGCAATAATATGCATTTATAATGAGCAAAAATGCTACATAAATGCCGTAGGTGATTTTAATGAAATTCGGCTCAAGGAAGTTTAATCATTAATAAAATTAAAATTAACTGTATTGAAATTGTATTGAGCCAGTGAACAGACAAGAAATAGTATTCGCAGAAGATTCTCCCAATTTCATGAATTTTTAACGCAATGATTAAATTCAGCTATTTTAGTTCCAATTCAGTGCGCACTTTATCTGGTTTTTATGCTTTTTGGAAGCTACGTAGCACAGCCAAATCACTTTTATTTTCGTGAACTGATTATACTAACGATCTTGAAGTTAATATCAAGCTACATAGATTATCGCTATTCAGCGGTAAATGGATAAAATCCAAAATTTTATTTACTATAAATCAAGAACCTTGAAAATTTACTGTTCTTCTACATAACACTTATTTACTTAAAGATTTCCACAACTCAGAAATTTCATGCCAAAATCCTGTGCAGCTTCCGCATGTATTTTCTGCATAATGATGAGTGCCAATTAAAAACTTTATGTTTGTTATTCTTATTTAATTCAGCTCAGCTGAATTTGTGTTAATATCCTGTAACCACGAACAATTTGATTTTAAATGATTTTGTTATCACAGCTTAAATTCATCATTTCCGATACTTGAATCTAATTCAGCACATATATATTTTACCTTGCAAATGTAAGTTTAATTGAAGTATAACTCAATTTTATCCGTTATTTTTTCACTAAAAACTGCTGCTGAATACAAACAATGGTGTGGCAATATCCAACAGCAAGTTAAATAACAAGGAAGACCCTATGCTACGAGCAGCAATTGCGCTTATTCAACATAAGAAAGTTATAAGTACATACATAGTAGGGAGGTCCAAAAAATGCAAAGTTGGAATTTTAATGCTGCCACCCCCTAGGATTGTTCTATATCGAAAAAATATACCAATTTTTTTAAAGAAAAAAGGCAATTTTTCGTAGACATGGTATAATATCCTTGAAAATCAATATTTTTCAATTGGCAAACTCTGTTTCTCTTCAGGAGACTTCAAAGTATAAAACGTAATCGTTAATTTAACAATTTTTAATACTAGCTATTTTTTAAAAAACCCAAAAAAATGCAAAATAGTTAATATTAAAAAAGGATTAAATAAACGATTAGTATTGTTCTTTGAGGTCTCCTGAGGAGAAACGAAGTTTGCCGATTGAAAAATATTGATTAATAGTTTAAATACATTGGAAACTTTGAGCGCTTTGAGCTTCCTCTAAATATTTTTTGATTTAAAAAAAAAAACAGGGGATATTTTTTTTTGATATAGAACAATCCTAGGGGGTTGTAGCATTAAAATTCCAACCTTTTTGTGTTTTCTTTTTTTTTTGTACCACCCTAATGCCAGGCCAATGAATATTGCAACGTACAAGAAGCTTCCCATAAAGCAGATATAAAGCAAAAAATAACAGAAAAGATAATTCCAGCACAATGAAGCCACTTCTGCTGAACAAGGTATACAAAAGATGCAAATTTCCATGGTTATGTCGCAAAAAATAAACCTCCGGAGGTGTTGCAGCACGTTAGAAAAAATATTTCTAAACGAACAAAGAGGCACGCCTGCAGTTGTAACGAGAACGGAGAAAATACACCTACGCGCTTAACAGTATGCAACAAGTTTCTGTTAGCAACTGTAATAGGAAGAGTGGTAAACATTTTCATGAGAAAGAAAAATAAGGAAGGAGATATGTAGTTTATACGTAAGCACTCCAGGTTATAAGCACGCACGCAGCAGTTACTGCGAATTTTCCCTTTCGCCGAAGACTTAAATAACCTTATGTCAAACTTGTTAGAAAGTTAGGGTATAACCATATTGACTCAGTCGTATACTTTTTGCTACTACTCTTGCCCTCTTGCTTATGAAAATATGGCTGTACACAGCTGCTTACGTCTTTGCTGTCGAAGGACAAAAACAAAATGCAATATGCCATAATAAAGGAATGATGGAGTGAAAATTGCACTAGAAGTATGGAAAATTAAATGGCTTGGTGAAAAGATACATACATACATATATAGTTAGTCGAGTGGCTGCTGCCAATGCGTTAGATAAGTCAGTAAAGAGAAAGGTTAGCTTTTCGGTGTGAAAAAATACTGTAATTTAATATTGCATTGAGCAGGATAACTACAAAAGGAAAAAGTAAAATATGGATATAAGTATGTACCTGCTAGGTACAAAGCAAAGAACAAAAATGCTATTCGTCAAGTTAACTCAGTTCTAAAAGCTCAAAGGCTAGAGGTCCAAAATAGCTGTCTAATAGCAAAAAATTATTTACGTAAGCAATCAACTTCACTCAGACATGAAATCAAATATTTGCTAATGATGGCGCAGACGAATTAATTGAATTTTCTTGCCTATTTGCACATACTCAGGATATTGACACCTTTATACACTCGTTTATGTTGTAATGCTCCTTAATTAAGCTCTTTACTTTATTTAGTGCTAGTATATTAGGGTGGTCCAATTTGTGGCAGCAAGAAAGTTACAAAAAGTTAATTTTCCTGTGAATTTTCGGGCCACCCTAATGCATATGCACGTTTATTAGGGCGCATCACTTTCCATACAAAAAAATCGGTACTTTTTTCCATCGGAATTATAAAGTTTAGTATATTTTAAAACTACCGACAAAATATTTCGGAAAAATATGGATTTACGTGAGCTGGATCGATTTTAAAATTTCTCCAAAAATCGAGTTTTTCATAAATAAAAATGTTTTTCAAAAATATTCTTTCCAAAAAATCACCTCTGATGATAGATGTTAAGGTTAAAAAGGTTTAAAAATTTTACCAATCAAAATATTAAGGGCATTCGTCTAAGCATGTAAACGCCTCGTAACCGCGTACTTAAACCTCGCAACCTCACTAAATTTTGTATGGAAAACTGGGTTATTTACGAGGTTTACGCGGTTACGAGGCATTTACGTTTTTAAACGAATACCCTGAATGAGATTTTTGGAGGTATTTTCAAATCGGTCCAGCTCACATAAATCTTAATATTTTCCCCAGATGTTTTGGCGGAAGTCTTAAAATAAAATAAATTTTTATTTTATTTTTTGCGATGCAGTCTAATGTACATACATATATACGCATTTTTTTTTTCCTACAGAAACTACTACTGACTACTTTTTCATTTAAGGTAAGAAATTAAAATTATAATAGAACTTATGGAGTTTTTTCCTTTATTCTTAATACATACATGAGTACGTATCTATGCTATCACAGCAGAGGAATGTATTTTGATGCAATTCAGCTCAGCTGAATATGCGCCACTCTGGCTTAAGAACACAATGGACTTGTTAGTTTTTATATTTAATTGTATTTTTTCATGCTTTCGCTATTTATGAAAATGGTTTGTTAAACCGACTTTATATATCTTGTTTAAGAACACTAGCAACTTAGGAAACAATTCAGCAATTCAGCTGAGCTAAATAAACTATCTAAAAAGCAATGCACATCTCTTTGAAATAAAAATAAGTCAAATGTAAAAACATTCAAAAATACCGCCAAAGCAGTAGCTGTACAAAAGCAAATTCTTCAGAGAATATGCCTTTTCATTGCTCTTAAACTATTTCTCATAACTTTTTCAGAATAGTTTGCCAAAAGAAATTAAATGTTGCATATTTAAACGCGACAAACCAGCTGGATGACCTGGTTTTCTTGTGACTTTCATGATGCCTTATGTTCGTTCTCTTTCTAGTGTTTACTTTAAGTACTCATTGGCCTATGAGTATGATGTAAGCCGGCGCACTTCTAAGGATGGGCAACGTGAAATATGCTTGTAGTACGTACATATGTATAAGTACAGAGTAGCTGCTATACATAGCTTTATTACTATTTAGTGTAAAGCAAAGCAACAAACAGCAATGTGCTGCGAAGGACGAATGTATGCATGTAAGACGGTGAAAAGAAATTTGTTGGAAGCGCGGTAGAGAAGGAAATGATAGGAATGTAAGTGCCTTTTTTTGATAGCATTTGGAGGTGACATTTTTAGGCGTGGCCAACTCCTAAGCCTTTTAAAATAGATGTAATTGCCTTTGGTGTGTGCACAAGTGTGTCTTTGCCTGAGCATGGACAAGAGGTGACGTGACTCTTGCTGTGCTTCTAATATAAATATACATATGCAATTCTGTCTACGAGTATCACTTTACCGCATTGCCGGTAGCAGTATGTTTGAGTTTTCAACTTGGGACTGGGACCAAGAGTTGAAATTTTAATTGGTTTATTTTTAGCTTACATACATACGAAGACATACCAATATAAGTTTAATGGAAAACCAAAAAAAACAATACACATAGGTATCAAAAATTCTGAACGTTTGAGTTTAAATTTCTAATAAAAAAGAAATCGCTTTCTAATACGGCTTATAAACATCGAAAGGAGGTTAATTCAGCAGGCCCATTCATGATTTTATTCATGATTTTATTCAGCAAGACAGTCCAGGACTTTGAAAGTTTATTATTTATTTATTACAAACAAATACTTGCGTTAGTTTGAAAAGAAAGTATTTTTTTTAATTCAGCTAAGCCGAGCAGATATTTTAAAAGCCAAATACGAGTATAACTTAAATCCCTTTTAAAAACATTTCAGAAACTTCTGCATAAAGCTTAATTCAATGTTTCTGCTCTGATAATCTAAATAAACATACGTAACGTATTGTCCACTCGCGAATGGAAAGTTTGATGCTATTCAGCCGAGCTGAATTGATATTTTTAAAACAAAATTCATTTTACAGATCTGGAAATGCCAACCAAATACTTAAACTGCACTGAATACTATACTATAACACAAGTCGAAAAATTAAATTAAACCTTTTTACACGCTTTAATTTAATTCAATGCGAATTTAATGCATTGCGTGGAAAAAATATAAAAATTAGAGAACCTCAATTGCTTTCAAACTTCGAAACATTGTACTTTGAAACTAATTCTTAATGCTCTTTTAAGCCACACGCATGTGCAAAGTCGGCTTAATACACGCACATTTTCGCACCAACTTTCCGCTCGGGTAAACAAAATACCAGCACGTAATAAACTAATTAAAACGATATTGACCGCAAAAACAGGCCAGCTGACTATGAAAGTGTGAAAACCCGTCGAAAAGGGGAGAAGCAAATCTAAAATATAAACAAATGACTAACTGCATTATGGTGACCAACAAAAGTTATGCATGAACACGGTTGATTTTCATATATGTATGTAAACTAATATTGGTAAAAGCGGCGAGTAGAGTAAAAAAGTTAGGCATCATTACGAGGTCAGATTACCGTCAGTGACGCACAAGTTACCGCAGCAACTGAGTTGGGTGATTATGTCAGCTCAAAGCATGTACATATGTATATATCTGAAGAGAATCAATGTGCAATTATTCAAAGCTGCAGCATACTGAAGCAACTTGAACTGAATTTCAACTTTATTTTTTTATTTTGTCCATTGCCAACTGGTGTCCAT
>JAPVRG010096365.1:0-15468 GCA_029783565.1 Rhagoletis cerasi | reverse complement strand
AACGGTAATTTTCAGAAATACAAAAACTGCGATATTTTAGCAACTACTGAAGCTTATTGACTCAAAATTGATATATACAATGATATATTAACGAGTAATAAGAATATTATAAATTTTGGAAAAAGGGGCGTGGCCACGCCCACTTATGGATTTATATGTATATCTCGGTAACCGTTTTACCAATTTCAACCAAACTTGGCACAGGTAGTAATCTAGGTCCAGGCTAGGAGATGGTCGAAAATTTTTGAAATCGGACGATAACCACGCCCACCTCCCATATAACGGTAATTTTCAGAAATACAAAAACGGTGATATTTTAGTAACTACTGAACCTTATTGACCTAAAATTGATATATACAATGATATATTAACGAGTAATAAGAATATTATAAATTTTGGAAAAAGGGGCGCAGCCACGCCCACTTATGTGTTAACATTTATGTCTCGGTAACCGCTGCACCGATTTCTACCGAACTTGACACAAGGGTTGATGTTGATCCAACATAGAAATTTGCTGAAAATTTTTGAAATCGGACAATAACCACGCCCACCTCCGATATAACAATAACTTGCAGAAATACAAAATCTGTGATAAATCGGTAACTACTAAAGATAATTTATTCAAAGTTTATGTTTGCAATAATTCCTTAGCAAGAAGTACGATTATATCAAATTTTTAGAAAATGGGCGTGGTTGAAATAACGGTAAATTTCAGAAATATGAAAACTTCGATATTTCGAAATTTAGAAACGGTAGTTTACTGAAAGTTGGTACTCACAACAATCTTGTAGCAAGAAGTAAGATGTTTATGGACTTAAGGAAAAGAGGCGTGACACCGCCCACTCATGAAATGTTTGAAAAAGGGTAAAAAACCACCCCTGTTTACCAAGTAACGTTAGGTTTCAGTATCATGAAAAAAACAATGCTTCATACGTGCGCCGGGTATTTAATGTTCGGTTTTACCCGAACTTAGACTTCTTTACTTGTTTTGTTTAAAATCTAATTCAACGAGAAGAAATAAAGAGAGCGGAGCAATATTTTCTTAAAATAAAGTTCGAGCTATGTATGTCGATTAAAAGAATATCAATATTGTAAGTGTTGAAATAAGGGGAGAAGTTGAGCATGTCCAAAAACTCAACGACCTTTTTCCTTTCCTTTTGCTGTATCTCAAAGGCAAATCATGATATCGAAAAAAATTTTTTTATAATTGTAGAATGAAATGTAAATTACGGAAAAATTTATAAGGTTAACATTAAACCCCAAATTAGGCGCTGAAATAAAGGATGAGGTGCTAACAAAAAAAAAATATTTATATATATACAGATCTTTTGCATGCATGCATGCTTATACATATTTTTTGTGGTTTGCTTTTTATTTTTGTTCTTTTATATTTTTTTGTTTTATTTTATTTATTGATAAAAGACGAAAAAAATCAAAAAAACCAAACAACAAAAAAAACAAAAAAATATAAAAGAACAAAAATAAAAAGCAAACCACAAAAAATATAAGCATGCATGCATGTAAAACATCTGTATTTGCCAATTTACGTCAACTACTCCATGCAAACTTTGATTTCAGTGGCGAATAAATTTGAACAGGAATAACAATTTTCATTATTTTTTAATTTTATTGCATCAAATTAAGGACAAACATTTAATTTTAGCTGAAAATGCGATTTTTTACCGAAGAAAAGAGATTGTGGAATGGATTAACACCCCAAATATGATAAACATGCAAATATTATCATTAGCGAAGCATGTGCCAAACTATCGATGGTTCTATCGACAGTAACGATAGACGGTATCGATAGAACATCACAATCACGACTACCGATAGTTGCCCAAAAACCATCGCCAACTAACGATGCTGTCCACTATCCATAGTTTTGCACCACTACTCACTAGAAATATGGCGAGCAGGGCTCCTACTCTTATTTCGCTACGAGCTAACATATTGGGCATAAAACGTGTCAAATAGAAAAAATTTAGGTACCAAAAAGATGAAAACCTTTTTTTAAATAAGCAGGGAAAACGAGGTGGCCTTCTATGCATGACGAATACGGAAAACAAACTCAAAAGTAAAAATAGTAGCTCATCGGCCAAAGAGAGGGATCCATGCCTCTAATTCCCCTTCTAGCTAAGACAATGACTTGCATTTATGTAGCGCATGCTTGCGTGTCGGCAAGTCATCATCATTGTTTACCTAAAAAGAAAAAAACATATTCGCCGCCTTCGATTTATTTCCATACATACATATCTGCTCGTTCGAGGCCATCGCTGCTAGTTTAAGGATAAAATTGGATGGTGAAACAACAAAGTTAACGAGTAAACTCGACTACAAGCGCGTATAGTTATAGCTGTTTAGATCGTTGGCGAATTAAAATGCATATATGTATATATGCACATTAGACCGTACCACCTTACAACCAAATAAAAAAAGTCCGCCGTACACCCCTGAATCTAAAGTATTTTTGCAAGACAATTTCAAAAATATTTTTTGGCCGAACTTACATTCGGCAATAAAAAATAGTTTTTAAATTAGTTCTACTGGAATAATCAAAATACTTTCTTAGCGAAAGTTTAATGATTTTTTGTGAGCTTTGATTAACTGACAATAGGGTGGTACATTAGGGTGGTAGGAATTTAGTTCTGGTGTGTTAGTATTGAGATGGGGTACTTGAGGCCAATGAACTTAAGAACAAAAAAATTGTCTCCTCGAGAAAAGAATATCTATGTATCACAATTTAAGATCCGAATGTAAATACCGAGGTTATTACGAAAAAAGTAAAAAAGTGACTCGTACGTTCGGCAAACAAAAATTCGCAATTGCCTTGCAAAAATACTTTAGACTCAGGGGTGTATGGCACACTTTTTTCCCGGTACGGTATAATTTACATACATCTTAAGGCTTACGGTTTAAAAGAAATGCGCATCGGAAATTTCCATTTAAAAACAAATACTTTTGATTTTATCGACACAAAGTTTGTCGCTCAGAGCTCCACAAAATTTTTAAGCGTATATATGTATGTACGTAAACACACTTGTATAAAACACGTCTATTGTTGATCTTAAAGAGCTGGAGTTATAAGATTGACTGGAATGCATTATAACTTCTGAAGAATTATAATGAAATCAATATTAGGTAGTATGAAGTTACATATCTGACAAAAATCTACATTCATACAATTTTTGTTGGAAACACCTTTCTTCAAAATAAGACCCCATATACGATGTAATATCGAAAGCAAACAACAAATTTAAAGTAAACAATCATCCTTTTGATTTAGATTTAAGAACAAAAAAAAAAAGCAAACTTCATAATGCTAAAATCGTTAATTTTAGTGCAGTCAGTCTGGCACGATTTAATAGGGGACACACCAAAAACTCTAAGGGCCTTTGAAAAAAATACTTATAGATTCAAAAAAATTTCCTGCATAACATATTCAAAATGTACCATCGTGCGTGACCGGGTTTTTATTGAAATTAATGAAAAACCAAAAAATTTGTCCAATTCAACGCCAAGAACTCTGACTGCATCAAATGCATTAATCAAAAAAATAAAAACACTACATTGTAGATAAAGATGTCCTCTGAATATATTCCGGAAGTATTACGCTGCGACTTATCACTTTCGATTCATCAATTGTTATTATTTCTTATTATTATTTTATTATACTCGACTCCAAAAATGGATACTGATATTTTTTTCCAAACTACGAAAACATACTGTTTTTGTTATCTAAATTTTTTAATGCTAAATTTATCAGTCGTTGATACAAAACGATATAGGCTAACAGGGAATCGTTCATGGAGACACGTTATAAAAATTCATATATATGGGGACACGACATTTTGACCAGTTTTGATTTATTTTCTTTTGTTTGTTGAATATTTATAGCTTTTTTATAAATATTCAGTTTATTATATAATACCTAAACACCATATAAATCCACATTTCAAACTTTGTAAAGAAATTCAACAAATTTTCCCAACAAAAAACTTTTTATTCATACCTTTCAGAAATGGGCCTAAGAGGCTAAGAATTCGCGTTGATTTTCGATAATTTTTTGGCAACGGTGTTATTATTTTCTTCCATGCCATAAAAGTTGTCGAACATAGTAACTTTGTATGGAAGAAAATGCGTCAGCAAAAAAAAAAATTAAAAAATCAACGGTATTTTGTCGACACTTCAAACTAGAAAATTGTCGTCGTGCAACTTTTTTGAATTTTTCTAATTTTTTTACAAAGTTGATTTACATTGCTTTTGTTAGACCATATCATTTCGTCGGGGGGTGTACAATAGGTACACATAGTGCCAGGAGTTTTATTGAAAAACTGTTTCAAAAAATAACTAATACTCGTACTGTAAAAAATGCTTTTTTTTAAATGCAGATACTGCGAAACAGAATTTTTTCGCAGTAGAATACTTTTTTTTGTGCGAAAAGAGATACGAGCGTTGCGTATGAGTAACATTATTTCCTGCGCATACGTAATACAAAAAAAGATCAATGAATTCACCAATCGATTACGCGACAGTTATAAGTTGTAGCGCAGTACCTCTCACTGCAATTTTGTAGACAATTTCTTCCTCTACAACGTAGAAGTTCTATTATCAAGAACGCGATATTCGTACGCCTTTGAGGTGCCAAAAAATGAAGTAACCTCTAATTATAAGTTGATTTTTTTAAATGTTTCGATAGCATTTTAGAAGCAATAGGGGTATTTCTTTAAACGCGTAAATGCCTCGTAACCGCGTAAACATCGTAAATAACCCGGTTTTCCGTACAAAATTAAAAAAGTTTACGAGGTTTACGTGGTTACAAGGCATTTACGCATTTAGACGAATATCCCTGATATGTTTTTTAAAAAAGAAAGGTTCTGTCCATTTTTTTCCCCAATATATTGGCAAAAAACTTGGGATCAAGAACATGACAAAAAATGGAAGTCGTTCGCGACTGCATCCTTAAATATGCAATAATCTGCGAAACGCAACACAAAAATTTAAAGTGGTTTATTTTACACTAAAATGGATTAATTTGGCTTTCTAATGGTAGTTGTCATGTCGGAATATTTGCATTCGCCTATTTTTTTTAGCTTAAGGACGAATTTAGCACGTGACATCTAGCACGCGACATTTTTTCCATCCTGATAGTTTTGTTAATACGAGTATTGCCTTTAAACAAATTTTTAACGCCAATTTTTTCAGCGCCACCTAGCGGGTCCATTTTTGGAAATCTATGACTTACTATATTTCAACTACAACAACAGATTCTTAACTCTATATCTGACCAGGGCTGCATAACTATATATACAAAAAAATTTTGTTTCGTCATTTATTTAAAAAAAACTTAAAAAAAAATTTCGTTTGTTGGTTGCCATAAAATAAAAAATTCATTGAGTATCACAAAATTTTTTAAAAAGGAATTTCGTTTAGTTGATTTAAAAAAAATATATATATATACATAACCATATTAATTTTGTTTGAATCTTTTCTTAAAAATAAAAGAAATTCAGAATATGTGTACACATATGTAGCCGTATAACTTGATTACAACAGAAAAAATGTTTTTAATCGACTTCAAAAAAGGAATATCTTTTTTTGTCATGTAAGTTACCGGATAACATTGGGCCACATTAACCGTTTTCAATAATTTCTTTTTTTTTATCGGAAAGGGTGGTGACATACTAATTTTGTTTAGTTCCGATCATTGGATTATGCAGAAATCAACGGTTCTACTAAATTTTTTATTTTTTTTTGAAGTCGGATTTATTTTTTGCTTAAAAATTACTTGTTTTGATAACTTTTTTTGATAATTTATTATTTTAAATTTTTTTAAAATGATATTTTCAATACTTGTGCTCCAAAATATTTAGTTTTCTTAATTCTACAGAATTTCCAATTTTATTGGATACCCATGTTGCTATTCTACATTGCTCTGACTTTTTTTATAATTTTTTAAATTAACCATATCCTGGGATTTTACAGAAAACTTAAAACGCAATTATAATATAACTGGCTCCTATTTTCACGAGTATATCGATTTTTCCCTGTTTAAAACTTACTGTCGCACGGTGTAATATTTAAAGTTTGCTTCAGGGCACTTAATTATGTTACCTTAGCAGTTAAGCTGCGTTTTTTCAGCTTTCTGAAGGAAACTCACATGACAATAACTATCCCAACAATTTGCAGCACTTGAAAAAAAACCATTTATTTTCCAGATTTTGTTGCCTTACGTATTTCTTGGATTAATGCTAAAAACATTTTTCGATATCTGCTCCATAGAATCTCCAACAAAAGGCAAGCAAAAGCTAAACCTAACAACACACCTATTCCTGTCAGTATGCCGTGTAGACCACGCAGTTTCACTGGCTCGAAACCTGGTTTTTTGTTACGATCTTCTAACCGGAACCAATGCATCTCCACCAATTCTACAAAGCTGTGTCGCCGCCAGTGTTCTACCAGCCCAGCTTCATGCAGCTGCGTCAGAAATTCACTTAAACGCTGTCGATGCACTGAACTCTCCTGCAAAGGCAAAACCATTGGATAATTTTCACCAAAGCACATATTTGAGAAACGAAAAAGCGGTCGGGAGAAGTATTTTTGTTGCTCATCGTAAATGGCCCATATGTCGGTCACCGGGAAAGCATAGCGTGTGTCCAATGAGTCGCGTAGTAATATATATTCGCTAAAGTTAGTAAAAACGGTGAAGTTTTGCATATATTTTTGAAAATATGAATCGTTCGTAGTAAACGACAAATCTTCACGCGTAATAGCCAATTTGATGCCACGCCCCAGTAATTCTTCAATTGTGTTGATTCTACTACCAATGGGTGCATTTATGATGAAACTTTGTAGATAAGTTGTGTACGTCGTGCTGACAATGACACCCGCAACTGAAATGGTAACGCTGATAATTTTATGGATAGCAGAAACGCGCCGTCCCGTCCAAAAGGGCATGCCCATTAGCCCCGGAAGCACCGAAAAATTGGGCATGCACGCGAAGAGTGACAGTTGTTGTTTGTTCTCAAAACGCGATAATAGCCACCACACAACAGAGATCAATGAAAATATGAGACAAAATAAGATCTTGACTGTTTTATCAAGGATTTTGTAGTAAAATGTGGACTTAGGCAGTGGTTGTTCCATAGGCACCATCAGACACCAATCGCTGCGTTGAAATACGCCGGAGAAACTCATATCAAGATCATTGCTATCTAATGGTACCAAAGAGCCAATGTCGAAGGAATTATTTGCGAAACGTTCAATCAGTTCAGCCCTGGTGAACATCTTATGAATATCCAACAAAGATTTTGTGTATTCAATTGTGGCATTGTGATGAGTTGCATACTCCGCTATAGATCTACCCAAAAAGCCGCTGAGTGTTGCATTTCCATTTGTTGGTGTGTAAGTGTAAATTTGTGGATGCCAAGAGGTTAAGACCAAACGCAGTGGATGGCCATGCATATTCTGCAAATGTTTGGGAAATATGCTTTTGTAGTGCGCTGGTAGCGAGCGTTTAACCGCCTTGGGTGTGGGAAATATTCGCAAGGTCCAGTAGGTGTGTTCCAGCACCGTTCTACGCGGCTGTAAGGCAATTACATTCATAGCGCGATACTTTTCACATATTTTCAGTATTAATTCGACATAAGCGTCGCTGGCACAATCCCCGAATAGTAGGATGAGCCGAGATTGTCTATTACGCCAAAGGCGTCGCCACAATGATTTCAATAGTCGTATGTCCAACTTAAAGCGCTGCCTCAGCTTGACGATGGAAAGCAGTTCGGTATTGAATATTTTCGTATAGCGCTCAATGCGCGCTGTTGTGTCGATATGCAACAATGGCTGGTCGAGTGCGTTGGCCAGTGTGTATAGTATTTGTGAGGACTCTGGGGTGTCAGTTGACTGCAGGCTACGGTTGATTGCATGGGTTGTGTAGATTATTGTGGTCACACGCCTTTCCAATGAAGTTGCCATCGTAATATTTGTTAGTGTTTCGATGAATTCTTGACTTATTGCTGACCATCCAATTATGTTAAGCAGCGCTGTAAGATTTCTAAAGCTCCGCATATTTTTCCGTCTAAATTATTTATCGCGTACGCAGTTGCAAGTTATTCTAGGACTTGCTTTGCTATCCACTCTAAAAAATGCAATGGTAACAAAATTTGCCATTGTAAATGTGAAAACGCTACGAAATTTCTTTATACATGCGCCAGCAAGGATTAATGACACGAAGTTAAATTGTGTGCTCTTCCTGATTGAGATACTTCATAGTAAACATGTTTGCTAATAGTAAATGTGTAATTGCTTGCACAGAGAGGTTTGAATGGCAAAAGCAAAGAGGCCGGGGATTTTTTCAAGAAATTTATGTTTTTTGCACTTTCGGGAAGTTTTCCGGCACATTTCGCGAATATCGCGCTTTATTTGAGAGTTATTGATTTTTTTAATGGATTTTTAAGGTTCAACAATCCATCTTAATCGTTCTGTAGTATACAGGTACTCATTTCGCCAGAGAAACGCTGGCCTCCCTAGGCAATGGGTGTTGATTGAACTGCTACTAGATGGCTCTATACGTTGCTCATCATGCCCGTGCTGGTATATGGCACAGAAGCATGGACAATGACAACATCCGATGAGGCGGCCCTTGGGATATTCGAGAGAAAGATTCTACTGAAGATTTATGGTCCTTTCCGCGTTAGCGATGGCGAGTACCGCAGACGATGGAACGATGAGCTGTACGAGCCTTACAACGACATGGACATTGTAAAGCGAATAAAAGTACACCGGATCCGCTGGCTTGGTCATGTCGTTGGAATGGACACAGACGCTCCAGCCCTGAAAGTATTCGACTCAAAGCCCGCTGGTGGTAGGAGAGGAAGTGGGAGGCCTCCTTTCTGTTGGAAAGACACGGTGGAGAAGAACTTGACTTCACTCGGCATTTCCAATTGGCGTCAGTTGGCACAGAAGCGAAACAGTTGGCGTGCTTTGTTGGACTCGGACAAAATCGCTTCGGCGGATACTTTGCCAAACAAGAAGAAGAAGAAGTTATTGAAGATGGTAATGGTGTATCTGTGAATGTCGTTAATTGCCTGTTTATACAGTGTCAGGTCCAGTGGTTGTCGTACGTAGCTTTGGATCTCGTTCTGCAGTTAATAGCGATATACTCTGACGTGCGCAGATAAAGGTTCTGCTTCCAGAGAGTGCCTATTCGGGTGCTCGCCTCTTATAGTCCTCGGTGACCAAACCGGCGCTGCATAATTTAGAACCGGTCGGCCAATTACAAGTACTGCCAGCGATCGATTTGTGGATTTTTGTGCCGGTGCCTCTGTACTTTGTTAGTAAATGAGGTTATGTCTGGCTATCGAAGGTGACCCCAAGAATTCCGCGGTTATTCACAGTCGGCATTGGTACACTGTCCACACGAATTCATAGTAGCAGCCTGACCTTTTTCTCCCAGTCGGTAAAAATGGCTGCCTAGGTTGAGAGAGGATTAAGCTTCTTGCAGGGAAGGAACGAGCTAGTTTAGAGAAGTAGCCGTTTACTTTTGAGTACAGGTCACCAATTCCATTGCCGGGCGCCAATATTGAACAATCTTCAGCGTATGAGATGATGGAAAATCCCGCTGCACAGTGGTCAATAAATGGAGTTTAATGCTCATCATTCACTAGAGCCTTCATTTCTCAACCAATTTGATCATTTTTTTTTAAATGAAAGCGTATAAAATTTGCAAGTGACTATTTGAGCCCGATTTTTGATGTTTTATATGTTTACATTAAATTTGTTAGTGCAAAATGCAGAAAAATTGGCAATTTTGAAGAAGATCGATTTGAAATGTTTAAAAAAAATTTCACCAAAATAAAAAAAAAATGTTGAGTTTTCAGAAAAATTTTGGGTGTGCAGTTTTATAAACCATTAAATTTTAGTATAATAAAGTGCAAGCTTCAAGTGGCTAAGAGTTGGCGTTGATTTTTAATAATTTTTTCGCTAACAGATGTGCTCGAAATCTGCATGCTAAATGGGAATCAAAGCCGAAAAAAAATTATTAAAAATCAACGCCAACTCTTAGCAACTTGAAACTTGCACTTTATTATACTAAAATTTAATGGTTTATAAAACTGCATACCCAAAATTTTTCTGAAAACTCAACATTTTTTTTTTATTTTGGTGAAATTTTTTTTAAAACATTTAAAATTTTTCTTGTGAAATTTTTTTTCCTTTTCGGGGTCCCAACAGTTATTTTAAACTAGGTTTTACTGTGTCAAATTTATTAACATTTTCTACATTCATGTAAACAAATGTTATGTAAACAAATAAAAAATCAAAAATCGGGCTCAATTAGTCTCTTGCAAATTTTATAAGCTTTCATTTAAAAAAAGAAAATTGATCAAATTAGTTTAGAAATGAAGGCTTCAGTGAATTATGAACATTAAATTCCATTTATTGACCACTGTGCGCTGGTGGTTATGGATGCTTCGAAAAATAAAAATCAAGCAGAAGCGAGGAAAGGACATCAACTCGTTGGTACCACTGCTTAATTTTTTTTGGGGGTTTGAAGTATGATTCCTGACTATTTCTGACCACTTCGTTAATTCGCGGTTAATCCGTCTGGGTCTCTGAGAGAGAGATGGCCTAATGCCTTCTAGAAGCGTGGAATGACAAATGGTGTCAGGAGCCTTTGAAATGTGCGCCTATCAAATTAGTAAAACATAAACTTTAAAAAAGTTATTATTTTGATATGATAGCTCGAATTGATCAATCGCTTATAAAATGAACATATTGGAAGCTCCAAAAGAACGCGTAAAAAAGATATCCAAGCAAAAATGACGGAATATTTCGGAAGTAATATTTGTTTATATTTAGGCGTACTCAAGATAAAATATGCGAATCATAACCGTTGCCAGAATATGATTCAAGTACTATGTAGTTGGGAGTATCGCACAATAAAATTAGTAAGTTACTGTGCGCTCGAGTACTCCATAGCATAGGCCTTAAAGGTTATGACGACAGTACAAAGAATAATCTCCACCGGCTAACATAGTGATTTGTGGGATTGGGCTAAGACCAAATATCTTCGCCAATCGCCTCTCTCAACCAAACCATGCACTGATTCACACTTTATTGACGGTAATGGCTCAATTAACTATTTCCTCCTCGTCCTTCACTTTGTGTCCACTCCGATGCTCAGACGAGAAATTTTTCTAAGGACCTATAGCTGCCAGTCATTAAATTTTCGTGATATAAGCTGTTCAGTTCTTCGAAGCAATGGTTCCCCAGAAATCTGAAACTCATGAGAGATTAACAATTTGCAGTCTGAGGGCCAGGTTTTCAGTACACGGTTAAATCTGACCGTGGTTTAAACTTAGTTTAAACGCTCGAGCTAGCTTTTTTAAACTAAGATTAGCCAATAAAATGTCAGCCAGCTGTTATTTGGCTCGCCAGTCGCTCATCCCGGGTGCAGAGATGTCTTTTTGCGTTTGGTTCTTCCATTTTGTCTTGGGCGCCCTTGCTGTCGATGTCCATCTGTGGGTGCCGAGTCGAAGAATCTTTTCACTGGAGCGTCATTGTCCATGTGTACAACATTGCCAAGTCAGCGTAATCATTGTATTGGGTATCAATTCGAAGGAAAGGGTGAAAAAACTACAGCAATTTGTCAATTTCCAAACCCGTCCTTAACCCAGCTTCAACGACGTTGGGTAATATTGAAGCGACATTTTTTTGGTATTTTCAAATATTGCGTATTTGAGCGTTTAGATAGCTGGAGCCACAGCCCCCCTCTACTGCTTCCGCTGTTGCACTCAGTGCGGCGTCGCCTGCGCAGCGAGGTACACGTGCGTGAAATCATTTTGCGTTTCTATTATTTTATTACATTACAAAAATCCTAAAATTAAATAAGCATTCATTAAAATTAGGCAGTTCATTTAATTTTTTTTGAAATTTAACTGAAAGATACTCGGGTCACAGGGATCCGGCGTCAACGTCAGCGTTATTATTTTTGCGTCATTGGCGCCGGGTTAAAATGTGTATCCTTTAATATCATTGAAAAATTTGAACCGCAGATATACCACGATTCAGCTTTAAAAGTATCGCACAAATATCATTTTTCTTGTGCGATGAAAAAGCTTGTTATAAAAAAAATCATATCCCACTCGGTGGTCCCTGTGACAGAATTAAGCGGCATCACGAATAGGAGGAGAAGCTCGGCCATCCGCTTAGCAAAACTGTGAACGCAAAATATATTTTTACTTTATTTTTTATATATTTAGAATTGCATTTATGCATGTAAATATGAGTATTTCATTACGCATTGAAATAGGGAACTGATATAAATACCATTTGCAAATACCTATTTAACTTTTACTCACCCACAATATTTACATTATAAGCAATTAAAAAAGTAAAAGAGCTTACTATAGTACAACAACAACAACAATTGTAATGATACACTCATAGCCAAATGCAGGCAATTTTCGTCATTTACTTCAGTTTTGACGTCTTTCACACTTGTTCGACAAAAATACACAGACAGAGGGGAAGAAAAATAATTTCATTGCGCTTGCACATTTTTGTTTGTCTACACTTGTTGTTGTATTGAATAAATATTTGTGTACTTGAGTGCAATTTAACATATACATGCAATGAAAAATGCATAGGTGTGCAAACCACCAATGAAAGTCATCAATGAATGTAAGAAGCCAAATCAAATGTAAAAAGTATGTATGCATTTGTAAAAGTAAATACCAAGAACTTTTTAAGGTTTGATTGCTTTTTAAAAAATTTGCAATAATGATGGATTCATTAAAACATTGTTGGTTGTCATTTTACTTGCATTTATGCTTATGACCTATTTATTTCAAGGTCATATAACACCATGAATCAATTTGTATTGCCTCTCATATTTCTTATATTTTTCTCCTTTTTTATTACAGCTCTATTTGGACATAATTATTTATTTCCTGTTATCAAAATCCATTCAAAATGCGCTTCAACATATTGAACACGCTGCAACCCACTTTGGTTGAGAAACCTTCTTCACCTAGTTTTGAGAGCTATTCACCAACCACACCCTTGCGAACAACATCTCCACCACCACCACGCCCACAACGTCAAGTCACCATTGAAGCAGAGCCCGATTCACTTGATAGCGTTATAAGTAATCCACAGTCGTATCCAATAACAATCGTACCAAATCGACCGGCAAGCTTTTATGGTTATCCAACAGCAAATGGTGGAAAGACTTTCTGTCGTCAAGCGAGTACTAGGTGAGCTAAAATGTACACACTGCTTCTCTTCGAAAATTACAAAGCTTTTCTTACTTGTAAGCATGATTAGAGATAGATTTCTACCGGGTAAATACCGGGTAAATACCCTTCGTGGGTAAAAACGGGGTATTTACCCAAATAAATACCCAAATCGAGGGTAAATATAAAAACATTTCTTTAACGCTGTTTTCTGCCATTTTTGCGCAGTTTTTGCATATAAACTCATTTCTCATTGCTTGTACTGTTACTTTTTATTGTAAAATTTTATATTTTCTATATTATTTGCTAAGAATATCAGTTGACACGTCGTTTAAAATTACAATTTTTTTTTAATGTTTTAAACAGATACATTTACATATATGTACATACATATGTATTTAAAAAAATTTTTTTTATTACTTTTTCGTTAATTTTAGCAGTACAATATATGTATTTGTTCACCAAATGTTCTTTGACGTAGTTTATACCCACCTTTTGGGTAAATAGCCGGGCATTCGTCGTCGAACAATTGGTTTAGTAGGGATGGCTCCAATGAGACGAAAATGTGATTCAATTGCTCGCTAATGTTGGCTTATTGAAGAGCCGAAGATGTTGGATTTCTGTTGTATAAGCAGCTTTGTGACATTGACATTTCCTTGATGGGTGCACAATTTTTTGCTACACAGATGCGTGTGCATGTTTTGGCTGCAAGAAGATACTGGTCCTGATCAATTTTTTTGTCCTTGGATCATACGTAAGTGCATCCTATACACTCGAAGCTTACTTCACCACAGCATGTTCGATTTTGTTCGATTATGTCTGCTGAATATTTTGTGCTGGAACCTAGTGCTGTAGACTATCATATCTTGGGCCCCAGAGAAGTGTGTCAGCCTCAGCACAATATCGGACGTTCCGTAGTGAATGCTAAATTTCTCGACGGTCGGACCTTGTCCATCCCAGCATTCTAATCGGCTATTGCCACAGATTTGTCAGTGTTTAACGTGAAGGCCTAACCCCACGGCGCTCAATAGCACAACTGATCAAATTAATGCGTTGATCACCGCCCTGTGATGCAACCATTCTGTCGGTACCAATTGGCAGTGTGGGTGTACACAATTCACCACCTTGGTCGGGCTCGGAGCCTATCTAAAGCCTATGCCGTGCTATGGGTCCGGCGCCCGGTTGCAATGCAACCCCACATCGAACCGCTTTGGTTCTACCCGCATTTGGGTATTAAACCACAGCCACCATGATACTCCCCGAAGGGCCGTACCCTAAAGGAACAAGTCAGATTAAATATAGGATACTCTGGGGGCCCCTGTTCCCCCGTGGTACCAGATTAAGTCTCTGGTCAGACCTTGAAGCCGAAACTTCTGTCAGTTGAGCTCACCACCACTCCGGAATGGCGACCGTTGACTAGGGTACCCCGAGGTTGTCACACCCGCGATTCCACCAGTTACGGGCATTGATTTGCCACAGGTTCAATCCCGCAACTCCCAGAATCCCCCTGAGAGGAGGTTATTGCCAAAGGCGAAGCGTCCATAGAAGAGATCTCCACCGTCGGACCTTGGGCGCAAGTGAGCTAAGAGTTGAAGAATCTTGCCGTCAGTACTCGCCGACGAAGTCTTCCCCCTACCAAAAATCAAACACTGAATTTCAATAATAGCTGTGCGTCTACCTTTCCCGCTCCATCGAATTTCTTGAATGACATCCTATCTATGCCTAGATATTCCAGGTGCATAGCCTCAAATCATAATGTTCGCAGTGGCAATTTTTGAGGACACATTTTTGTAGCGAACCGCTTACTCCAGAGCATTCTTTAGCGGAGTCTTAAACGGAGTGGCTCCACTAAAGCTCCCTTTCTTTCTCTCTCTCTTTCAATGCTCCTCACGGGTTCACCGCATCTTGCACTTGGTTTGCTCACGTTGCCCAGGATGCGCGAACGCGGTCGTAAGAGTTGGAATCGAGTATAGTCGAACAATTGTAACTGCATACCCATGATGCAATAAAGGAAGGTGTTATACGTTCGCGTTCGTCTCTCTCTAATCGCCCTCTTAAGCTCCCTTAGCAAATTTAATTTTGCCTCTTTGACAAACTACTTTTTATATTAGGGCGATTTTCCTGAAAAAGTACTAAAAATGGTAATTGCAGTTTTTACAAATTTTTATTTTAATACTTTGATAGGAAAAGAAAAGTTAATTATATATGTTTTCTAGTATATTTATGTCAAAAT